>BLSH010278230.1:555408-566048 GCA_018402905.1 Glandirana rugosa
CACCTGTGTTATTGGCTGCAATTTACCCCCCACCTGTGTTATTGGCTACAATGTACCCCCACCTGTGTTATTGGCTGTAAAGTACCCCACCTGTGATATTGGCTGCAATTTACCCCATCTGTGTTATTGGCTGCAATTTAACCCACCTGTGATATTGGCTGCAATGTACCCCGACCTGTGTTATTGGCTGCAATTTACCCCCACCTGTATTCTTGGCTGCAATTTACCCATACCTGTGTTACTGGCTGCAATTTACCCCACCTGTGATACTGGCTGCTATATACGCCACCTGTGATGCTGGGGCTCTATACTGTGTCCTGTGATGCTAAGCTGTAGGCTGTGTCCTGTGATGCTGAGCTGTATACTGTGTCCTGTGATGCTGAGCTGTATACTGTGTCCTGTGATGCTAAGCTGTATACTGTGTCCTGTGATGCTGAGCTGTATACTGTGTCCTGTGATGCTGAGCTGTACACTGTGTCTTGTGGTGCTGAGCTGTATACTGTGTCCTGTGATGCTGAGCTGTGTACTGTGCCCTGTGATGCTGAGCTGTACACTGTGTCTTGTGGTGCTGAGCTGTATACTGTGTCCTGTGATGCTGAGCTGTATACTGTGTCCTGTGATGCTGAGCTGTATACTCCTGACACAATATGTGGAATACAGGGGACGGAGTGGGTGGATTCTATAAGAGGTGGGGCTTATTAGAAGTAGGAGGGATCAAAAAGGAAGGGCGGGGCCTGGCGCCCCCCTCACACCACCAGCCTGAACCATTGATACAAGGTAGGATGGATCCATGCTTTCATGTTGTTTACACCAAATTTTGACCCTACCTTCTGAATGTCACAGCTGAAATCGAGACTCATCCGACCAGGCAACCTTTTACCAATCTTCTATTGTCCAATTTTGGTGAGCCTGTGCGAATTGTAGCCTCAGTTTCCTGTTCTTCTGCATACCTTGGATGTAAGGAGTGGTTATTTGAGTTATTGTTGCCTTTCTATCATCTGGAACCAGTCTGCCCATTCTTATCTGACCTCTGACATCAACAAGGGATTTTCCTCCACACAACTGCCGCTCACTGGATATTTTCTCTTTTTCGGACCATTCTCTGTAAACCCGAGAGATGGTTGTGTGTGAAAATCGCAGTAGATCAGCAGTTTTTGAAATACTCGGACCAGCCTGTGTGGCACCAACAACCATGCCACATTCAAAGTTAACACAGGCAATAACACAGGTGGGGGGTAAATTGCAGCCAATATCACAGGTGGGGGAACTTTGCAGCCAGTATCACAGGTGGGGTACTGTGCAGCCAATATCACAGGCGGGGCACTTTGCAGCCAATATCACAGGTGGGGTACATTGCAGCCAATATCACAGGTGGGGTACATTGCAGCCAATATCACAGGTGGGGTACTTTGCAGCCAATATCACAGGTGGGGGTACTTTGCAGCCAGCATCACAGGTGGGGGTACTTTGCAACCAATATCACAGGTTGGGGTATTTTGCAGCCAATATCATAGGTGGGGGTACTTTGCAGCCAGTATCACAGGTGGGGTACTGTGAATACTTTTTCGAGGCACTGTATATACACAACTAGATACACAAATAGTGTACATACTACAAATAGATCAGACGAAAATGAGGGACAAATGAGGCCCTTTCTTCCCCATCCTGATGCTTGGTTTGAACTTCAGCAAGTAGTCTTCACCACGTTTAGATGCCTAAATGCATTGAAGTGCTGCCATGTGATTGGCAACTTGTGTTAACAAACAATTGAACAGGTGTACCTAATAAAATGGCCGGTGAGTGTATATCTGTTTGTTAAACCATCAAACTGTTATGAGTAAACGTCTGCTTTACGAAGACAATAACACAGCTCCCAACTGTCTCTCTTCCCTCCTCATTTGTCCCTCATTTTCGTCTGATCTATATAGTTGTGTATATACAGTGCCTCGAAAAAGTATTCATAACCCTTGAAATTTTCCAAATTTTTTCATGTTACAACCAAAAACGTAAATATATTTTTTTAGCGCCCCCATAGTAATAGGTTATTTTTGTAGTAGATTTTTGCTAGGAGAGGCAAATTTAGTCAGACCTGACAAGTGCAGGCCTGAATGTTTTGATCTGGGCAGGGGAGTGGCCAGGAAGAGCTGGAGATTTCAGGAAGGAACACCCCTTTGTTACTCCACCCCTTTGTTTCCAGAAGGCTCTGGAAGAGGGGGATGGATGAGGAGGAGTAACTTTCTGAACTATATTAAGGAGCCCTGACCAATCCCCAACCTGGATTGGCAGGGGGCCTGCCTCCTTAAATACTGTGGTCTGCCCAGCTGGGGGAGGAGAGTGTCGGGTGGAAGAGTGGAGATGTGTCTGAGGTTGTGGAGGCCTCACCTGGGAGCCCCCAGTCTGGGGGGTGTCCTTGAGGCCTGGTGGCTCGGGTGCAGCCAGGAGCGGAGTTGGATCCTAGAGCAGCACAAGGGAGCAGGAGAACAACAGAAAGGCTACTGAGAGACTCTTTAAGTCGGTGAATGACAGACCATCGGAGCTGGATAGAAAGGCTGGAGCAGGCTGGGAGGAGATAGTGGACAGCCTGTGAAAGTCAGAGGAGCTAGTCAAGGGAAGGAGTGTCACTGGACAGTGAGGTAGGTTGGAGTGGCCTGTAAGATGATGGGCTAGGAGTAGTAGTCCATCAGAACCTGGCTAGCACAATTGTACTTAGCGACACCTTGAGGGCCCGTGGCCTTACAATCTGAGGGCCCATGGCCCTTGCCTGTAACGGGCGGTCCGGAGGCCCTGCTGACATAGTGCAGGCCTCACCATGTGCTAGCTATGGTGGAGGAAGAGGAAATGGAGGCCTGATAAATTTCCTTTCAGGACTAATGGTGAAGAAACAAGTAGGAGAGAAGGGAAAGTAGTGTAACGGTCAGCAAGTGTCAGTGCTGGAGGAAGAAGGAGAATGTATACGGAGCTGTATACAGTTTGGTCTCATAATCTTTGATTCTTTACGCATCCCACATCCATCCCTTTCCCTATCCAAGTTTATTCCCTCAATAAAACAACAAAACAAAGTAGAGGCCTGTTCCGTGACTCCGGATGCATGGAAAATGGTGTGATTTAGGGCAGAGAGACAGGTGAACCACATCTACCAGCCACCCCTAAGAGGGCCATTGACTACATTTTATTGGGATTTTATGTGATAGACCAACACAAAGTGGCACATAATTGTGAAGTGGAAGGAAAAATGATCAATGGTTTCAAAATGTTTTACAAATAAATATGTGAAAAGTGCGGTGTACATTTGTATTCAGCCCCCCTGAGTCAATACTTTGTAGAACCTCCTTTCACTGCAATTACAGCTGCAAGTCTTTTTGGGGAGGTCTCTACCAGCTTTGCACATCTAGAGAGGACATTTTTGCTCATTCTTCTTTGTAAAATATCTCAAGCTCTGTCAGATTGGATGGAGAGCGTCTGTGATCAGCAATTTTCAAGTCTTGCCACAGATTTTTAATTGGATTTAGGTCTGGACATTGACTGGGCCATTCTAACCATACCTCCCAACTTTTTGAGATGGGAACGAGGGACATCCGTTAGCAAAGGTAAGTTGGCATAGGACACACCCCCTGCCATGCCCCCTTAAAGGAGTGTTATACAGATAAAAAGATTAGTTAAACCCACAAGTGCTCTTTTTACCACTATTATTCCTTTATACTGGCTTTTGAAATTTACAATTGCAACAATTTAGAAATTAGATGAAAGGTTTAGCACTGGAAAACACTTCTTGAAAGATAAAATGTGTATTTTATATACAACTATATAGATCAGTCCAAAATCAGGGACACATGAGGAGGAAAGAGGGACAGGGGGACTTTGTTCCAAATCAGGGACAGTCCTTCGAAATCAGGGACAGTTGGGAGCTATATTCTAATACATGAATATGCTTTGATCTAAACCATTTCATTGTAGCTCTGGCTGTATGTTTAGGGTTTTTGTCCTGCTGGAAGGTGAACCTCTGCCCCGGTCTCAAGTCTTTTGCAGATGCTAACAGGCTTTCATCTAAGATTGCCCTGTATTTGGCTCCATCCATCTTCCCATCAACTCCGGCTTCCCTGTCCCTGTGGAAGAAAAGCATCCCCACAACATGATGCTGCCACCACCATGTTTCACGGTGGGGATGGTGCGTTCAGGGTGATGTGTAGTGTTAGTTTTCCGCCACACATAGCGGTTTGCTTTTAGGCCAAAAAGTTAATTTTGGTCTCATCTGACCAGAGCAGCTTCTTCCACATGTTTGCTGTGTCCCCTACATGGCTTCTCGCAAACTGCAAACAGGACTTCTTATGGCTTTCTTTCAACAAAGGTTTCTTCTTGTCACTCTTCCATAAAGCCCGATTTGTGGAGAGCACGACTAATAGTTGTCCTGTGGACAGATTCTCCCACCTGAGCTGTGGATCTCTGCAGCTCCTCCGGTTACCATGGGCCTCTTAGCTGCTTCTCTGATTAATGCTCTCCTTCCCCGGCCTGTCAGTTTAGGTGGACGGCCATGTCTTGGTAGGTTTGCAGCTGTGCCATACTTTCCATTTTTGGATGATGGATTGAACAGAGCTCCGTGAGATGTTCAAAGCTTGAGATATTTTTTTATAACCAAACCATGCTTTAAACTTCTCCACAACTTTATTATTATTATTATACAGGATTTATATAGTGCCGACAGTTTGCACAGGGCTTTACAATATTAGGGCAGACAGTACAATTACAATACAATTCAATATAGGAGGAATCAGAGGGCCCTGCTCGTTAGAGCTTACAATCTAGGAGGGAGAAAATAATAAGTGTGGTTGTTAGGTGGTGGCAGGATAGACTTCCCTGAAGAAAAAGGTTTTCAGGGATCGCCTGAAAGTGGATAGATTTGGGGACGGAGTGACAGATTGGGGTAGGGAATTCCAGAGGATGGGAGAGGCTTGGGAGAAGTCTTGGAGGCGAATATGGGAGGAGGTGATGAGAGAGCTGGAGAGCAGGAGGTCTTGGGAGGAACAAAGAGGACGATTAGGTTGGTATTTTGAGACTAGGCTGGTGATGTAGCTAGAAGCAGAGTTGTGGATGGCTTTGTAGCTCATTGTTAGTATTTTGAATTTAATTTGTTGGGTGAGTGGCAGCCAATGGAGGGATTGGCAGAGAGGAGTAGCAGACACTGAACGGTTTGTAAGGTGGATGAGTCTGGCAGCGGCATTCATGATGGACTGAAGGGGGGATAGTCTATTTAAAGGTAGGCCAATGAGGAGGGAGTTGCAGTAGTCGAGGTGAGAGATGACCAGGGAGTGAATCAGGAGCTTTGTGGTTTCACTGGTTAGGAAGGGACGTATTTTAGAGATGTTGCGGAGGTTGAGGCGCCAAGCCTTAGAAAGTGATTGGATGTGGGGCCAAAAGGAGAGATCAGAATCCAGGATAACACCAAGCACCCTGACATGTGGGGATGGGCGGATGGTTGAGCCATTGCTCTTGACAGAGAAGTCAGGGGAAACAGCATGTGGGGAAGGAAATATTATGAGTTTGGTTTTGGACAAGTTGATTTTGACGAAGTGGTGTGACATCCAGGCAGATATGTCTGTTATTAAGTTAGTGATGCGTAAGGAGACCGATGGAGTGAGTTGAGGGGTGGAGAGGTAGATTTGGGTATCGTCAGCGTAGAAATGATATTGAAAGCTGAGGGAGGCTATCAGCTGGCCCAGGGAAGAGGTGTATATTGAAAATAACAGAGGTCCAAGAACAGAACCTTCATGATGCTGTTTGTTCACTAAGGTACTCTAACAAACCTCTGAGGGCTTCACAGAACAGCTGTATTTATACCGAGATTAAATTACACACAGGTGGACTCTATTTACTAATTAGGTGACTTCTGAAAGCAATTGGTTCCACTAGATTTTAGTTAGGGGTATCAGAGCAAAGGGGGCTGAATATAAATGCACGTCACACTTTTCAGATATTTATTTGTGAAACATTTTGAAAACCATTCATCATTTTCCTTCCACTTCACAATTATGTGCCATTTTGTGTTGGTCTATCACAGGGATATGCAATTAGCGGACCTCCAGCTGTTGCAAAACTACAAGTCCCATCATGCCTCTGCCTCTGGGTGTCATGCTTGTCGCTGTCAGAGTCTTGCTGTGCCTCATGGGATTTGTAGTTCTGCAACATCTGGAGGTCTGCTATTTGCATACCCCTGGTCTATCACATATAATCCCAATAAAATGCATTTAAGTTTTAGGTTGTAATTTCTAGGGGTATGAATACTTTTTCAGGGCACTGTAAAATGCACTTTTTATGTTTCGAAAAGTGTTTCCCAGTGCTAAACCTTTCATCCAATTTCTAAATTGCTGCATTTTTACATTTCAAAAGCCAATATAAAGGAATAGTAGTGTATACTACTGGACCCTATTCCCTCTTAAATACTACGCTCACCCTCTGACTCTATCCTGCACTCTCTAACTCACATCTTCAATCTCTCCCTCTCTTCTGGCATCTTCCCCAATGCTCCAAAACATGCATTGGTCACCCCCATACTCAAAAAGCCGTCCCTAGACCCTACCAATCTTAACAATCTGCTCCCTATCTCCTTGCTCCCGTTTTCCTCCAAACTCCTCGAACGCTTGGCCTACAACCAACTGAGTGACCACCTTGTTAAGAATAACCTTCTTGACCCCCTTCAATCTGGATTTCGCCCTCAACACTCCATAGAAACTGCCCTTCTAAAACTCACAAATGACCTACTAATCGCAAAAACCAACGGGCACTACTCCTTACTCCTGCTCCTGGACCTTTCGGCTGCCTTTGATACAGTTGACCACCCCCTCCTCCTCAAAAAACTTTACTCCCTTGGTCTCCATGACTGTGCTCTTCGGTGGCTCTCATCCAACCTTTTCCAACGCAATTTCAGTGTCGCGTACAATTCTACTTACCTCCTCTCCTCTTCCTTTCTCTGTTGGGGTCCCTCAAGGTTCTGTTCTTGGACCTCTCTTATTTGCAATCTACACCTCTTCCCTGGGTCGGCTGATAGCCTCCCATGGCTTTCAATATCATTTCTACGCTGACGATACCCAAATCTACTTCTCCACCCCCCAACTCACTCCATCGGTCTCCTCACGCACCGCTAACTTACTAACAGACATATCTGCCTGGATGTCCCACCACTTCCTCAAACTCAACTTGTCTAAAACCAAACTCATGATATTTCCTCGACCACGTGTCATTTACCCCGACTTCTCTGTCAAGAGCAATGGTACAACCATCCACCCATCCCCACATGTCAGGGTGCTTGGTGTTATCCTGGACTCTGAAATTTCCTTTTCGCCCCACATCCAATCACTTTCTAAGGCTTGCCACCTCAACCTCCGCAACATCTCTAAAATACGTCCCTTCCTTACCAATGAAACCACAAAGCTCCTGATTCACTCCCTGGTCATCTCTCGCCTCGACTACTGCAACTCCCTCCTCACTGGCTTACCTTTAAATAGACTAGCCCCTCTTCAGTCCATCATGCATGCCGCTGCCAGACTCATCCACTTTACAAACCATTCAGCATCTGCCACCCCTCTCTGCCAATCCCTCCATTGGCTGCCACTCGCCCAAAAAAATTAATTTTTAAAATACTAACAATGAGCTACAAAGCCATCCACAACTCTGCTCCCAGCTACATCACCAACCTTGTCTCAAAATACCAACCTAATCGTCCTCTTCGTTCCTCCCAAGACCTCCTGCTCTCCAGCTCCCTCATCACCTCCTCCCATATTCGCCTCCAGGACTTCTCCTGAGCCTCTCCCATCCTCTGGAATTCCCTACCCCAATCTGTCAGACTGTCCCCAAATCTATCAGCCTTCAGGCGATCCCTGAAAACTTTTCTCTTCACAGAAGCCTGTCCTGCCTCCACCAAACAACTGTACTATTTATTTTCTTTATCCGCTCATCCCCAAAGTTATTACCCTTTCATATCACTTGACCCTCCCTCCTAGATTGTAAGCTCTAACGAGCAGGGCCCTCTTATTCCTCCTGTATTGAAATGTATTGTAATTCTACTGTCTGTCCTAATATTGTAAAGTGCTGCGTAAACTGTCAGCGCTATATAAATCCTGTATAATAATAATAAATAATAAAAAAAAAACACTTGTGGGGTTAACTAGTAATTTTTTGTATAATTCTCCTATAAGGGGACCTGGCAGGGGGTGTGTCCTATGCCTACATAATTTTGCTAATAGGTGTCCCCTCATTCCATCTAAAAATTGGGAGGTATACAATAACGTTTCTAAGCCCTGTCTCTGTAAATAACTAACACTGACTGAGAGAACATGGAAAAAGTGGGAAGGGTTTATCTAAGACTAAACTAATTAGGCCCATACCTACCACTAGATGTCAGCATACTACAAAACAGCAACAACCTGATGCAGTTCCATACAACACAGTTTAATCTACCTAAGACTAAAAACAAACTAGTACTAAACGGGGGGCAGAGGAAGATACTAAATCACATAAATAAACAAGTTGAGTTGGCCCAAAACCACCATGAGATGTCAGATTACTACAAAACAATACCAACCTGATGCAGTTCAATACAACACAGTTTAGTCTACCTAAGACTAAAAACTAACTAGTACTAAACAGGAGGGGGGGGAGCAGATGAAGATACCAAATCGCATAAGTAAACAAAGTTGAGTTGGCCCAAAACTGCCATGAGATTTCAGAATACTACAAAACCACAACAACCTGATGTAGTTCAATTCAACACATAAACAATTATACATAACTGCACTAATTGTTTTTTTTTTATCAGTCTGAACTGCATCTTTAAAATCGCATTAGCAGGAAGATCAGCTCAGTCTTTGCCTATGTCTGCCAATAATAAAGTGTCACATTGGCTTAACCGTCTGTGTTCCCATTGATAAGCAGCAGATTATTCTACTGATAAATGACCTCTCTGCACACACTCTCTGCCCACATTCATCTAAACTGACGGAAAACCGTAACACTGATACAATAAAAAATCTTCAACTATATGTGGGGTCCTTGTTTAAAAAAATGACAGCATGTGAGTAATAAATGGACCAGCCTCAAACAGGAAAAAAAATGTTGTCTCCCATAACCCCCTAGAGACTCATAGATGCTCATGTGTCATAGGGGTGCAATGGTGGGGGTAGGTCTTCAAGTGGGGTGAGCACAACATTTTTTGGAGTGGTTAAGGAAATTGGCATAGGCGCATACTGGCTTTAGTTCTACAGGGTGGGCCATTTATATGGATACACCTTAATAAAATGGGAATGGTTGGTGATATTAACTTCCTGTTTGTTTCACATTAGTATATGTGAGGGGGGAAACTTTTCAAGATGGGTGGTGACCATGGCGGCCATTTTGAAGTTGGCCATTTTGAATCCAACTTTTGTTTTTTCAATAGGAAGAGGGTCATGTGACACATCAAACTTATTGGGAATTTCACAAGAAAAACAATGGTGTGCTTGGTTTTAACGTAACTTTATTTTTTCATGAGTTATTTACAAGTTTCTGACCACTTATAAAATGTGTTCAATGTGCTGCCCATTGTGTTGGATTGTCAATGCAACCCTCTTCTCCCACTCTTCACACACTGATAGCAACACCGCAGGAGAAATGCTAGCACAGGCTTCCAGTATCCGTAGTTTCAGGTGCTGCACATCTCATATCTTCACAGCATAGACAATTGCCTTCAGATGACCCCAAAGATAAAAGTCTAAGGGGGTCAGATTGGGAGACCTTGGGGGCCATTCAACTGGATATGTGAAATTACTACATGATGATGTGTTTCCCTCTTTATGCACTGAAGCTGGCACGTTCCCTGAGTTTTTCCAGCAAGATGGTGCACCACCACATTATGGGTGTCAGGTCCGAGCATTCCTAGATGAACAGTTTCCTGGAAAGTGGATTGGTCATTGTGGGCCAGTTGAATGGCCCCCAAGGTCTCCCGATCTGACCCCCTTAGACTTTTATCTTTGGGGTCATCTGAAGGCAATTGTCTATGCTGTGAAGATACGAGATGTGCAGCACCTGAAACTACGGATACTGGAAGCCTGTGCTAGCATTTCTCCTGCGGTGTTGCTATCAGTGTGTGAAGAGTGGGAGAAGAGGGTTGCATTGACAATCCAACACAATGGGCAGCACATTGAACACATTTTATAAGTGGTCAGAAACTTGTAAATAACTCATGAAAGAATAAAGTTACGTTAAAACCAAGCACACCGTTGTTTTTCTTGTGAAATTCCCAATAAATTTGATGTGTCACATGACCCTCTTCCTATTGAGAAAACAAAAGTTGGATTCAAAATGGCCGACTTCAAAATGGCCGCCATGGTCACCACCCATCTTGAAAAGTTTCCCCCCTCACATATACTAATGTGCCACAAACAGGAAGTTAATATCACCAACCATTCCCATTTTATTAAGGTGTATCCATATAAATGGCCCACCCTGTACTTTACCCGCAGCAGAGAAAATTAGCCTCCTGCCTTGCCAGAGAGGATGGTGCTGTGTGGCAGAGCTGTGTGAATCGCAGGACTGGAAGGACAAAAATACAAATCCTTTGGCGGGTGAATAAAGTTCCCGTATTTGTATTTCGTCTCTGTAGTCAGCTGTCGTCG
>BLSH010278230.1:589084-603427 GCA_018402905.1 Glandirana rugosa
GTGGGCAGTAGATCTACCCCAACAAACGGCGGGGGGAAGTTTTTTTTTTTGTGGTCGGCAGTCACGACGTCAGAGAGAACTATAAAAAATAAGGAGTCTGGAAAGTGATAAAAACAACGGGGCAGAGATCTCAACTAGATAGAAGAGTTATAGAAAAACATACACTCCAGAGGTATTGACCTGTGTCATAAGATTTACTCCAGACTGGTTTCTCCTCTATATAGATCTTTATATCACTAGAGGGGTCACCAGCAGGAGGAAGGAGGCCCTGATTCCTCTATATAGATCTTTATATCACTAGAGGGGTCACCAGCAGTAGGAAGGAGGTCCTGATTCCTCTATATAGATCTTTGGTCAGACCTCATTTAGAATACTGTGTCCAGTTATGGAGACCTCACATACAAAAAGATATTGAGAAGATAGATCAACTCTAGAGACGGGGCAACAAAAATAGTGAAAGGTCTGAGGAATAAAAAATATCAAGAGAGACTGCAGCACTGACGGCTGGTGTTTTTTTTTTTGAAGGGGGGCGGCAAACAACCCCATCTAGATGACGGGTGGCGGGCGAGGGATTGCGAGCAGCAGCTCCGGTGTCCTCAGCACGGGTGGCTGGTAGCAGACAGGGAGCAGTGGTTCCGGTGTCCTCAGCATGACGGGTGGCTGGTGGTGGGCTGGGAGCAGCGGCTCCAGTGTCCTTTCCTCCACAGCTTCCACTATGCATGTCCTCTATCCTCCTCCTTATCCTAGGCGTCCAATAGGATCAACTGACGTTTCGGCCTATCGGGAAATGGGCTTTAGACCCCCTTCCTGATTGGCGGGGAGGAGATTTAGTGTGAAAAAATAGCGAGACATCAGTGTGGCTTTGAAATCGTGCTACTTCAGTGCAATTTCAAAGCTGCACATCAGTGCGATTTGCACTGCCAATTTCATTGAGGCTTGCTACTTCATACAATAGAAGTATATGCAAGTTGCAATGAAATCGGCAAAACGTAGTGCAGGAACCTATTATAAAGTCACTGTGCCATTGCCGAAAATGGGGTGTGACTTTCCATACGATCTGGAACTGTGTGAATGGGGGCTTACTGTAAGAGTAGTTGATACTTGGAACAGTCTTCCAGCAGACATAATGGGGTTGATTTACTAAAGCTGGAGAGTGCACTAACCGGTGCAACTGTGCATGGTAGCCAATCAGCTTCTCACCTCAGCTTGTTCAATCAAGTTTTGACAATAAAACCTTGAAGCTGGTTGGTTTTTGTGTGGAGCTGCACCAAAGTTTGCACTTTCAAGCTTTAGTAAATCAACCCCAATGAGTCAGGCAACAGTAAATGGATTGAAACATGCTTGAGACAGACCTATAGATCTGTACTCAGACAAAAAAGGTTGAAAAACAGCAGCAAAAAAAATTAAACAAATAAATTAAAAATGGGCAGACTCAATGGACTTCTTCATCTTTTTCTGTCATCACTCTTCAATGTTTCTGATAAATGTCCCATCTTTTTATTCTACTGTTTTTCAGTATTTATAGACTTTTCAGAACAGATACTGGAAAATCTGAAGCAGAAATTCTAATGTTTTCCCTGATGTTGATGGAAACTAGCAGTTTCCCGGTATCCTATCTGTCTACCCACAACCAAGTCAACAATTGGGCTTTTGTGCAGGGAGTTCACATTCTAATACAACAAAAGATGGTTCCCGGCATGGCTGGGGTAAATGGACACAGACAAGCATGGAATGACGACATTGTTCTTCAGCTCTCCATATTCTCACACTGCAGAGAAGGCCCCTCACTTTTCAACTTTTCTATACGTTCTCTCTGTGTTACAGAGTATTCTTGGGTGGGTTACTTTCTAAACCAGAATATTTACACTTTGACAACATTAATCCCTTTGCACCTGTTCACTTAAAGTGGATGTAAACCCACCACACACTCAGTATAAGCTAATGGCACAGTATTAATGTATATACAGTATACATGCAAGACTCCTGCATGTATCCCTACTTTGCAAATGTCCCCCTTTCAGCAGTAGCAGCCCCACAAAACTCTGGAATCAGTGGGTAGGTCTCTTGGCTGGAGCTCGGTGGGGGGGGGGGGGGGGTTGTGATGTCACAAGACTCCCCGCCCACCTCTACACTCTCCTACTTTGCTATTCCAGAGTTCTGAGAAACATCTAGTCGAAAGACACCACATTATTTCAGCATGCCCAATCATGCTGAGGTGTGAAGCAGCCAACCTTGGGAGAGCTGGAGAAGAAAGGAGTGGGGAGTGTAAAGCTTAGCCTGATTACATGAGATAAGGAAATTATCTATCACTCACACAGCACTGGGAATAAACCTCTCTTATTTCTCAGTAAGTTGTTTTTTTTTCTTACTGAAAAAAATAAGGGGATTGCTCAGAGCTGAATTAACTCTTTGTGACAAATCTGGGCACAGATGACATGACATGCTCTACTTTACTATGTAGAAATATTTTTTTTTTTTTTCGGGTTTACATTCAAAGAGGATCACCTTCCCTGGGAAAAAAAGCAGTCCAAGCGGCAGGTTTTGTTAAAAGCTGACTTGTAGCCAGTTTTATTTTAAAAGGTTGCATGAAAATAAAACAAACAAAACAGAAAATAAACCCTTGCCATCCAGGCTCTTACTAAACATCTTCAGTTAACCTAGCTAAGTGGTGAAGGGCTTCTCCCAGTCACCTACAAAACAAAGACAATGCAAACCTTTTTTGTTTCAGTCATAAAGCAAACTTCAGTTCAAGCTCTTTGTTTGATGGATTCTGAGTCCCAGGCCAAAGCAAATCATCAGATCCAGATCTGCTTCCTTTATACCACCCATTGATGGACACAAGTGGACCGCAAAACCTGGTCCAGAACTACCCTGCCAAGGTGGCTGGTAAAACCCGGACCGGATTCCACCTTAGTTTCCTGCAAGTCATCGCATGCAATGAGCGCAATGAGCGAGTTTGGGGTGGAGGAACTTGACTGGCCTGCACAAAGTCCCGACCCGATAGAACACCTTTGGGATGAATTAGAGCGGAAGCCAGGCCTTCTCATCCACATCAGTGCCTGACCTCACAAATGCGCTTCTGGAAGAATGGTCAAACATTCCCATAGACACTGCTACACCTTGTGGACAGCTTTCCCAGGAGAGTTGAAGCTGCTATAGCTGCAAAGGGTGGGCCAACTCAATATAGAACCCTACAGACTAAGACTGGGATGCCATTAAAGTTCATGTGCGTGTTAAGGCAGGCGTCACAATACTTTTGGTAATATAGTGTAGATCTAAACTGTAAGTAAATGCATGGACAGAATAAGGCTCAAGGCAATCTTCTGGCTCACCTTTACCTGGTGGAGAGCCAGGTTAATTTATCATTGTGGGGAAATATTAGATGCAGAAGAAATTCTACATCCTAAATCCAAACACTTGGGAATTTTTAAAAATGTCTTTTAACCCACTGCCCAGCACTAACTAGAACAACAAAGCATGCCAGCAATACTCACCTTCTCTTTGGAATTGTCCTCTGCAGACTCAACACTCTGTTTCAGTCTCCTCCTGGTTTGCATACCCTTCTAGTATTATTCAGCTCACTTCCTGCTAGCTCAGGATGTCAAGGACAAGCCCCTTGGGGGTGCTTCACCATGCCACCCTGCACTCGTAGTACAATGCTGCTGAGGTGTTCAACATGTAAGAGATATACTTATGCAATCTCTATTGTAAAATCATGTAATCCTGATACATATTTGATTAACTAATTGCATTTCTACATAAAGTATAGTTGTACCTCCCATGTCTCCTGAAGAAGTAGACTGGTGTTTGTGAAACACGTTGAGAATTATCACCATTGCACCATGGAATGAAAGTGGTTCTAAAGGCAAGACTTTTTTTTACCTTAATGCATTCCCTTCATGAAGTTAAAAAAAAGTCTTAGTGATAGTATTGCCCCCTTATCTCTCTATATAATTATCTGAGTTTTATCTCAATCCAGTGCTGTGCCTGTCTGCAGCGATGCTCTTCTCTGTACCTCTCTTCACAGGACACAGAGGCAGCTGTCAGTTGTCAAATCCTGTGAGGGGGGAGCGGAGGGCAGGACCGAGCCAGGCTGTGCATGTCTATGGAACCACACAGACCGACTTGGGAGCAAGCGTGCAGGTGTGCCCCCATATCAAGTGGCTTGCATAAAAAAAGGAGGAGCCAAGCACCAAAACCAGGTGTAAGTGAGAGTGTTTCCCCTTTTAATTGTAATGGGTTTCGCTCCTAAGACTTACTGCTTGTCTCGTGGGCATGTATTCCTTAACCAATTGTCTACCTGGGCAATTTTGTAATTTTTTTCAGTTCATTAAAATCTGCATTTTTTGCTAGAAATGTTTTTAAACCCCCCAAAAAGGAGAATAAAATGGTGGTAGTTGCTCTTTTTTTTTTTTTTTTTGCATGGTGTTTAGTTATTTATCAAACACATATTTTAAAAAAATACACTAAAATGAATTTAACTGCAAACAAACACAAATTTATAACAATTTGTTTTTCAATAAAATATAAAAGATACGATTGCATAAAGTAACTACATGCCAAACATGTCAAGCCTTTAAAACTGCATGTGCCCATGAAATCACAAAAAACATAGTACCAAAAATTGTCCATAGGTGACACTTTAAAAGCCTTTACAGATTTTCAGTTTAGAGTTACCCATTAATTATATAGTGCAGTTTATGGTAGATACACATGCTCACCCTGTGTGTTTGAATTGGGGTGTGTACAGGGCTGACAGGGGTTTCACATTTTATTTAAATTATTTTTATTTATTTTATATAATTTGTTTATACTTTTTACATTTTTTTTCTTATTTAACTTTATTGCTATCACACAAGCCCCCTGTGTGATAGGATGAACAGGTGAAAGGCCATTTCCTGAAAATGGCGTAATACATGCTGCTTTCAGGTTCATTAGTTTCAGGGAGATCTGGGAGTGGATGTTCCCTGATCACCTCCTACTCTCACTGCAGGAGCCGTTTACCATAGTCCCAGACTCCCCAGAGGAATGGGAGAGTCCTGGAACCAAGGTGGGAAGGGAGGGAACACCTTCAGAGCTATCAGGAGCTATTGTAGGGTACATTTGTGCGTCCACGTCTGGGAAGAGAGGGTTGTCATATATCAGGTATAAAAGGAGAGCCCTTCCCCTTGCCGGAGATGATAGAAGGAGTGGGGCCTGAAGAGCAAATGTGCATAGAACCCTCATGAGTAAGTGAACACCACAGCGGCCTCCCCTTGAGTAAAACCAGTGGGACTCTGATTCCTTATTTAAGACCAGTATCTGGATGCTATGTCCCCTTCCTTAGGATTTGTCATTGCCAATCATATGGATCTGTAATGGACAATACACCACTTTATGTCTGGGAATTGTCTAAGGTCTATCCGGTAAAATTCACAAGAACCATTGTGAGGCTCGCTACTGACTGTGAATGCAAGACAGGGTGAGTTATGTGCCTGTAGAAGTCGGAATGCGCAGCCAATACCAAGGGAATGTATTCTGAAGTATTATGTGTTGAGTGCAAGCCTGGTTTAACTAGTTTCTGGTGATGGCTAGCTGAACTGAGGGTTAACCTCATGGCGGCGGTTGAAGGACACTCATCTTGTGTTACACGCCAAGTGGCCAGTGACCTCCATGTCACATAAACCTCAGGTATATGGGCTAACCTCAGAGCCTTAGCCTGAACCATGGAATGTGCAGAACCCTACTAGAGGATGTGTGTGAGGTCAGAGTAGAAACAGGTCAAGGCAATGGAGTGAAGGGGGTTTCAGATTCACTATCTGGAGTATGTGTTGAGCACTTGGACCAAGAACTGGCTTAACAACCCAGCCTTACGTGACTTGTGTTACTGTATGTAGTGCTACCCCCCACTGTAGTTTAACAGGTTCTTTCCCATAACGGTGCAAAGAGATGCAGGAACATAGCAACAACAGTCCGCTCCATCCTCCAGAGCCAGCCGTGAGTGTGAGCTGGGAGACCCTAGGGGCAGCAACCTGGAGTCAATTGAAGTGTAGTCCATCCTCACCATCAGAGGCTCTGGTGAAAACCTGCTGGCTCTTAGACCTCATGTCCTGAGGAATCTTACGCTCTTACTCCCTGTCCAGGACTGTGGCTGTGACCCTGTGTGGCTGCGTCTTAGAACCCCCAACCCTCAGCAGTCAGCTGTTGGGTCCACAACCTCCAAAGGCAGACCGGTACAGTCCACGGTTCACAGCTGGGGGCCATGAAGTGATTTCAGCACAGGTAAAGGCAGACTGGAACAGTCTACGACTTTACTCACAGGATCCTGGAATAAATCAGTCCATGGATGCAGCCTCTTGTAGAGTAGCCTAGTATGCAGTCCAAAGGGCTCCAGGGGCAATCAGCCTCCCTTCCTCACAGCTCACAGATTCATCGCCTCAGGAGAGAAAATTACAATCTCTCCAAGAATCCAGGCTATTTAACAGCAGCCCAACCACCATCTAGGCACACATCCCCAAGGAATGGCTGGGTCCTACTAAATATTCAGGCTGGTCATTTTAATTCTCCCTCCCTAAGCTCAAGAAACTTCTCCTTGAGGCCGGGGGAAGCAATCAAACTCTCAGCCTGTGAAGCCCAGAACAGACCAGACTCAACAATCACTGTTCCTCTGATTACAGAAGCCAAAACCTAAATTTACCTAGCAGCTTAATTAGGAGGGTGCTACATGTAGGGTCTGTAACTGCTGGTCAATACTGTAGTGATGACGTACCTGAGGGTACACGTTCATGGCAGCCTAAGCTCACAAGAAGTAGATTGAATGACAAATGATCTGGAAGAAGCACCAGGATGGAGAATACATTCTGCAGGGGACAGCACCAGATCAAAGGGGGGTATATCAGCAAATGCTGCATTTTTTAAATATACAAAGCAAGAATATCTTATATAAAATGTAGAAACTGTAGTTCTGATTTAAGGTCATCTCCATGAAATGTCTGATTGTAGAATAGCTGCAGTATTCACTGATTGCTTTTACTTGTCGCCTGGATTTGCTCTTGAAGCAATAATGCTACAATGGCTATGGAAGAGGTTCTCCTGTTTATGTAGCTTATGTTTTAGCTTAAATCCAGTTCTGCATGCCTCACTGCACCTCAATCACTACTAGAGAGATGATTACAATGCAAGCTGACATATCTGCAGAATGCAGGATGAGACTTAAAGTGGTTAGCTCATCTGTAAACCATCTATGAGGTCATCATTGTCACTTAAAGTAGCTGTAAACCTTGGTTGGAAAATAATCAGTTTGCTAAAGCACTGTGTATGATAAATTACTTTCCCTTTTTAAAATGTATTAAAATACTTGTTTTCACCTTTTTGTATCCTAGTATTGCTACATTTCAGTGTTGCTTCAGATTAAAGTTGAATTCCAGGTATACTGGATGCTTACATAGTTACATTGTTCCAGTTTGGCCATGCCTGTAGCATCCCTGTGGAAGCTGGAAATCACTGTAGTAGTCACCATTACTACACTGCAACTCACTGAGAAAGGTTATTTCCTGCTTGTGTGTTTGTCTCACTGATTTTCCCAGGAGTCTGCACTGAGAGTGCATCGGCTGATTATAATGAACCAGACTCTCCTATTCAGAATCAGTCTGAACAGGACATAGTGAAACAAACAGATATTTCAGAGCAATAAAAAAATAGGAATCTGCTACCCTGCAATAGATCACCCAAACAGAATTATTGTATTCTCATGAAATGTGGAATTACCTTTTTACCACTTCTCCCCCAGCCTATTGTCAAACGGCGGGGCGGGACCTATGCCCTTCTCAGTGGATGTTATACGAAATCCATCCCTCCATGCCCCCTTAATGAAAAATTGTACAAAAAATGATTAGTTAAACCCACAAGTGCTTTTTTACCACTACTATTTCTTTATATTGGCTTTTGAAATTTACAAATCAGCAGTTTAGAAAATGGATGAATGGTTTAGCACCGGGAAGCACTTTTTGAAAGATAAAAAGTGAATTTTATATACAACTATATAGATCAGACCAAAATGAGGGACAAATGAGGAGGAAAGAGGGACAGAGGAACTTTGTTCCAAATCAGGAAAAGTCCCTCGAAATCAGAGACAGTTGGGAGCTATGCTACCAGGGTCGCAAAGACTCTTGTGAGTCCTGGCGTTCTGCCACTGCGGAGGGCCAAAATGGCAAGAAGGGGGGCCCACTACAGAACATGATGTGAAAGGGTCCCATTTAGGGTTACCACCTTTTCTTCAAGCCAAACCCGAACACTTTAGCAGCCTACAGCAATTTTATGTATAAACTATACATGCATTTTGCAATTAAATAACATTTCTAATCATATGAAGTTAATCACAAAAGTCCCCTTTACATCAGAGCTCACATAGTTCCCATTTACATCTGAATCAGCAGAGTTCCTCTTTCACATCTAAATCTGCAGAATTCCCCTTTTACATTTGAACTCACAGAGTTCACTTACACTGTAAGGGGGGCTCTGCAGATTCTGATGTAAGGGAGAACTCTAGGGATTCTGACATAAGGGATGCTCTGGGAACCCTGACTTAAAGGCGAACACTGAGAACTCTAATATACGGAGAAGTTGTAAGGGGGGACACTGTGGCCTCTGATGTAAAGGGGAACTCTGATGTAAGGGGTGCTCTGAGAACCCTGATTTACCTCAGTGTACTCACTCAGAGGCAGGAGAGAGAAGGGGGAAACTTCAGTCACAGCCAGGGACGGATGGTAAGCTCACTTACCCCTAGGCAGTCAGCACCTTATCTCAGGCTGCTGGACTTCAATTTTCCGGCCCTCACTTTCCTTTTCTGAGGCACAGCACCTCTCATCCAGATGTATCTCAGGCTGCTAGACTTCACATTTCTGGCCCCCACTTTCTTTTTTTGAGGCATTGGAATGTGGGCAGACACAAAGCAGTAGAGACGGGAGGAAGAGGAGCAGATCAAACTCTCTCTCCTCTCCCATCTGTGTGTAGGGGGGGGGATTGTTAATGTTGGCTTTGGGCAGTGTGAAAGAGAACATAACAGACACTCTTGTCTTACACAACTGCAGCCAGCAACCCTTCTGGGAAGCAATAGTCCGGTCTGAACAATGTGTCCGGGTTTAAGGTTGTCTGAAACCCGGACGCATGATTCCAAACCCGAACTGTCCGGGTGAATCCCGGACAGGTGGCAACCCTAGTCCCATTGCAGGACCGTAAGGCTGGGTTCATACTGCTGCAACACCAAAGTGGTGAAACTTACTTGCGACATCCTGTGACGTGCTTGTGCCTTGCTTGCAATTTCCTTGTGACTTCCTTGTGTAGCTCCCCCATAGTATAGGTGCGTTTTCTAGCAGAGTTTTTGGCTAGGAGAGGTAAATTTAGTCAGGCCTGACTGTGGTGTGCAGGCCTGAATGTTTTGATCTGGGTTGGGAGGAGAAGCTCAGGGAGGATTGGGTGGACTTAACAGATGAGGTCACCAGAACCTCCCACTTCTATCTAGAAACCTGTAGAAGGTTTTCTGGTCAGAAGGCTGGGAGGTGGGTAGAGCCATCTGGAATGTTCTAAGGAGCCCTGACCAATCCCCAAGCAGGGATGGCAGGGGGCAGGCCTCCTTAAATACTCAGAGTCAGCCCAATCTGGGAGGAGTAGTGTTGGGTGGAAGTCTGGAGATGTAGCAGGCCCCTATCCGGGAGGTCGCCCCAGTTTGGGGAGGGTGACTTTGGGGCCTGGGAGTTCGGGTGCAGCCAGGAAGGAGAGTGATTCCTGGAGCCGCACAGGAGGGACAGGAGAACAGCGGAGGTGCTACAGTAGGAGTGAGAGACTTTAACCACTTGCTTACTATACGGCATCCCTAAAACTTGCAGAGATTCCTGCCTAATAAGCACTAGACTAGATCAATGTTTGCTTTGCAGTAGTAAGTACCTCTGATCGCTTGTGACTGTTCTGCCTGCAGGATGCATGATGTGGGGGTCAGGGGTAAGAGGTCGCGGGGCGGCCCAGGATATATAGAAAAAGAATGTTCACAAAATGTGTCATTGAACTGTTTTACAAAGATTTTACCCACTAATTTCTGAGGGTTGTAGCTCTAATTTTATGGGAAAACAGATATCTCTTTGTGGGACTGTCTGTGCATTTGGGCCTGATGGCATGGATTTTAAAATACTGGAGAGCTATAGCTCTATTTTTTTCTGAATACAGATAACTCCCTGCAGATTATTGTCTCTTGCTCATTTCAAATAATTGCAAAATGAGCAAACAGTGGGCCTGGCAGTGGGTTGAGTAAATAACATTTTAGGGTACATCTCCAGAGGAATCAACAACAGGAGGAAGGAGATCCTGATTCCTCTATATAGATCTTTATATCACTCACGGGGGTCACCAGCAGGAGGAAGGAGGTCCTGATTCCTCTATATAGATCTTTATATCACTCACGGGGGTCACCAGCAGGAGGAAGGAGGTCCTGGTTAGATCTTTATATCACTAGAGGGATCACCAGCATGAGGAAGGAGGTCCTGATTCCTCTATATAGATCTTTATATCACTAGAGGGATCACCAGCAGGAGGAAGGAGGTCCTGGTTAGATCTTTTTTTTTTTCTTAACCAAACTCCCCCCTTCCCCCTCCCGCCCACCCTAGGTTCCGACAGCTATTTCTCCCCTGATCATTATGTCTATATATGTACTGGAGATCTTAAAACTTGTCCACCCCTCCCACTTCTCACATTCATCCTCCATTAAATCCTCTTCTCTTATTTTCAGGGACTCCATATTTCGTATCTCTTCTACTCTTAGGCACCATTCCCTCATTGTTGGTATTTGGGTATTTTGCCAATATCTGGGGATCAGCCCTTTTGCTGCATTCAGCAGATGTGGTACTATGGATTTTTTGTATTGTGTGATAGATCTGTCCGTCTGGTGGAACAGGCATTTCCATGGATCTCTGGCTATTTCGATTCCGGCTATTTCCTTAATCAAAGCCACTATCTCTTCCCAAAATTCCTGAATCCCCTTACACTCCCACCACAAATGTGCCATTGTCCCTACTGCTCTGCAACCTCTCCAACACCATTTTTTCTGGTCTGTTTGTATCTTTGACATTCTCTCCGGGGTAAGGTACCATCGTGCAAGGCATTTATAATTCATCTCCCATGTTTTACTATCTATGGCGGATTTAAACCCTAGCTTTGCAATCTTTTCCCATGCATGTATCCCTACTTGTTGTCCCAGTTCCTTTTCCCATCTATCGGAGCACCTCTATATAGATCTTTATATCACTAGAGGGATCACAGCAGGAGGAAGGAGGTCCTAATTCCTCTATATAGATCTTTATATCACTAGAGGGATCACCAGCAGGAGGAAGGAGGTCCTGATTCCTCTATATAGATCTTTATATCACTAGAGGGATCACCAGCAGGAGGAAGGGGGTCCTGATTCCTCTATATAGATCTTTATATCACTAGAGGGGTCACCAGCAGGGGGAAGAAGGTGCTGATTCCTCTATATAGATCTTTATATCACTAGAGGGATCACAAGCAGGAGGAAGGAGGTCCTGATTCCTCTATATAGATCTTTATATCACTAGAGGGGTCACCAGCAGGGGGAAGAAGGTGCTGATTCCTCTATATAGATCTTTATATCACTAGAGGGATCACAAGCAGGAGGAAGGAGGTCCTGATTCCTCTATATAGATCTTTATATCACTAGAGGGGTCCTTAGTCCTGGAGGAAGGAGGACGACCACTGGGGAGATCACTATATTTCTAGATATATCTCCTTAGTCCTGGGGGAAGGAGGACGACCACTGCTCACCAGCAGGAGGAAGGGGGTCCTGATTCCTCTATATAGATCTTTATATCACTAGAGGGGTCACCAGCAGGAGGAAGGGGGTCCTGATTCCTCTATATAGATCTTCATATATCACTATCTTTATATCACTAGAGGGATCACCAGCAGGAGGAAGGAGGTCCTGATTCCTCTATATAGATCTTTATATCACTAGAGGCGTCACCAGCAGGAGGAAGGGGGTCCTGATTCCTCTATATAGATCTTTATATCACTAGAGGGGTCACCAGCAGGAGGAAGGGGGTCCTGATTCCTCTATATAGATCTTCATATATCACTATCTTTATATCACTAGAGGGGTCACCAGCAGGAGGAAGGAGGTCCTGATTCCTCTATATAGAACTTTATATCACTAGAGGGATCACCAGCAGGAAGAAGGAGGTCCTGATTCCTCTATATAGATCTTTATATCACTATAGGGATCACCATCAGAAGGAAGGAGGCTCTGATTCCTCTATACAGATCTTTAGTTAGACCTCATTTAGAATACTGTGTCTAGTTTTGAAAAACTCACTTACAAAAAGATATCAATAAGATAGAATGAGTCCAGAGATGGGCAACAAATATGGTGAAAGGTCTGAGGGATAAAATAGATCAGGAGAGATTGCAGAAATGTAATATTTATGAGGAAACCTTCAACTAGTTGCCGACCGCCCACCGTGGATTGGCACTCCTGCGCGAATCGCCGTCATCTGACGGTGGCCGCAAGAGTGAGTATTGTGTGCGAACGCTCGCACGCTCCCACGCTAGTGGGGGAGCCAATCAGCAGGTGGGGCGGATTCCATGTCTGCCGGCCGCCTGTGACTACTCTGCGGCAGTGACAGAACGGGGATCCGTGTATGTAAACAAGGGGATCCCCGTTCTGACAGGGGAAAGAAGAGTGATTGTATGTTCCCATGAATATGTATATGAGAGCAGAGATCACTCTCCTCCCCCAGTCATCCCAACCCCCACACAGTTAGAACACACTGGCAGGGAACGCATTTAACCATTTGATCGCCCCCAGTGTTAACCCCTTCCCTGCCAGTGACATTTACACAGTAATCAGTGGCTATTTAAAGATCTGATCACTGTATAAATGTCAGTGGTCCCAAAAAAGTGTCAGATGTGTCTGATCTGTCTGCTGCAAAATCACAGTACCGCTAAAAATCGCAGATTGCCGTCATTACTAGTAAAAAAATAAAAATAAAAAGGCCGTAAATCAATTCTCATAGTTTGTAGATGCTATAACTTTTGCGCAAACCAATCAATTTACGCTCTTTTTATAGTGCAAAAAATAAAAACCGCAGAGGTGATCAAATACCACCAAAAGAAAGGGTAAAAAAAAAGGACGTCAATTTTGTTTGGGTACAGCATCGCACAATTTCAGTTAAATCAACTCAGTGCAGAATCGCAAAAAGTGCTCTGGTCAGGAAGGGGGTAAACAGGGCCAACTCTACCACTAGGCAGACTAGGCAGCACCCAAACCCCCCCAGGCCACTCTGCCTCGAGCGAGCCAATGTTGAGCCCCCCGGAGGCCGCTATACATCCTGGCATGTTATGTCATTACAGTCACTGGACAGCACCATAGCCACTCCCCACCCCCACATGGAGGACACTCTGCATGATGCATCCTGGCAATAAAGACAGAATGTCCGAGCAGAAGACAGGAGCTGTCCCAACTTTCACGTTAAATTGCCTGTGATTTGTTGGAAGGGACGGTTCTAGCAACCAATGTTCTGTCTGTTACATGAAAAGTTGGACAGCTCCCGCCTTCTGCTTGGACATAGTTACATAGTTAGTCAGGTTGAAACAAGACACAAGTCCATCCAGTTCAACCAAAAAAAAAACAAAAACATTTTTATATACATATATATATATATATATATACACATATATACACACACATACATATATATATATACATATATATATATACATACATACATACATACATACATACACATACACATACATACACACATACACAACCAAATAATCCCATATACAATCCTTCACCCACAGTTGATCCAGAGGAAGGCAAAAAACTCCAGCAAAGCATGGATCCAATCTGCTATAACGGGGAAAAAATTCCTTCCTGATTCCCCGAGAGGCAATCGGATTCACCCTGGATCAACTTTACCTAAAAATGTTAGTACCCAGTTATATTATTTACATTAAGGAAAGAATCCAGGCCTTTTTAAAAGCAATCAACTGTGCTGGCCAAAACCACCTCTGGGGGGAGTCTATTCCACATTTTCACAGCTCTTACTGTGAAGAAACCTTTCCGTATTTGTAGATGAAATCTTTTTTCCTCTAGACGTAAAGAGTGCCCCCTTGTCCTTTGTGATGACCTTAAAGTAAATAACTCCACACCAAGTTCACTATATGGACCAACTATATACTTGTACATGTTGATCATATCCCCCCTTAATCTCCTCTTCTCAAGTGAGAATAAATTCAGATCCTCTAATCTTTCCTCATAGCTGAGCTCCTCCATGCCTCTTATTAGTTTGGTTGCCCTTC
>BLSH010278230.1:608446-625051 GCA_018402905.1 Glandirana rugosa
GACAGACTAACTCTATTACTCTAACATAATAGTGTACGGTAAACGTTTACATATATCTTAATCACTGACTAGACGGTTTACGGGGGAGGCGCAGATGGGTTGGGGGGGGGGGGGGCACTCCGACATAAAAAAAAAAAAAATTTCATATACAAATAACTTAAACTGTTCAATTCCAAATGTTGTTGGCATTCACTATGTCATATATCTCTATATTATAATATTGGCTTGGCACCCGGTTTGTGCCGGTTGTTACAACGAAGGTATTCTAAATGGGGACTGGGGTAATCCCTCCCGCAAGTCTCCATCAATTGGGGGGGGGTAGACGCGGAGGGGGCATTTGGCAGATCAGTCACTAATTCTATATACATTTGCAAATGGCATGTGATAATACAATCTCATTATCTCAATCAGACAGTGTCAGTATTTACATGAATCAATGCAGAGCGGCCAGTGACAGATCAACAGTGCGCCCTAGGCGGCCGCCTACTCCGCCTAGTGTTAGAGCCGGCCCTGATGATAGGGGATCCAGAACTCTTTGAGTACATTAGGAAAAAGGTGGAAAAAGGGGGGGGAAGGGGGAGGGGAAGGGGGCGTGGGGGGGGAGGGAGAAAGGGATCCATAGACATTTGCTCACATTATAGCATTAGGATCTCTCAAGGGCACATCAATCGCCATAGATCCCCAAGCGTCGATCTAGCCCGACCATATTTTGTCAAATTTCTTAACAAAGTACAACATGCTGCAATTTTTTTGCATGTGAATGCACCACAAATGCGTGTAAGTGCAACTCTGGTGAAAAAGCCAAAAAACGCCCCACAAACACATTAAAACTGCACACTGAATACAGGGAATGTGGTGGAAACGCAGGAAAAAACTCCATGAAAACGTTGTCTTCCCTTCACACGTACACTTTATTACCACAAGTATTGGGACGCCTGCCTTTAGACGCACATGAACTTTAATGGCATCCCAGTCTTAATGCCCGTACACACAATCGGAAAATCGGAAGTAAAATTTTGTCCGAAGAAACAATCTGCCGATTTTTGGATTGTTAGTATGGTGCTTTCGACAGCCGATTCCGAATTTTCGGTGACAAAAACTAGATGTGCAGGCTCGAACATTTTTGTTGCTTGTGAAGACAACGTCTGATTTTCGCTTAGTTAGTACAGTTTTCGTCCGAAAAAAAACGATAGAGAAGACTACGCATGCTCATAAACTAAAGAACACATACGAAACAATTCAACACATGACATCACTTCTGACGTTGAATTCTGTCGTACGAGAATTTTCAAATGTTTAGTAACCTCTTCAGATTTGATATGAGACTAGCAACCAATGAAAAACAGACGAAAATTATTCCGGTAATCTGATCGTGTGTACCCGGCTTTAGTCCGTAGGGTTCAATATGGAGTTGGCCCACCCTTTGCAGCTATAACAGCTTCAACTCTTCTGGGAAGGCTGTCCACAAGGTTTAGGAGTGTCTATGGGAATGTTTGATCATTCTTCCAGAAGCGCCTTTGTCAGGTCAGGGGGATGAGGGATGGGATGGGGATGAGAAGCCCCAACTCGCAGTCTCCACTATAATTCATCCCAAAGGTATTCCATTGGGTTGAGGTCAGGACTCTGTGCAGGCCAGTCAAGTTCCTTCACCCCAAACTCGCTCATCCATGTCTTATATCATCCACAAGAAACTTTATTGGAGACTGCTCAGACAGAACATTGTTCTACCGTGGTGTTCTATCTGAGTAGTCTCCAAAAAAGTTTCTTTTGGAAACCAGTGGTATGTGACCCTCCTTTTCAACCAGCATAGAATTGTATTATTCTCATTGTATTTATAAGCACATTTCAAAAGAACCCCACCCTCCCTTACATCAGATGTCTAGAGCACCCCCAACACCAGAAGTCAAGAGTCCCCCACTCCAGCTGCTGCTAGGAATAAGCTGGAAGCGGAGCTGGGAAGCAGAAAGTGCAGGGTCTAGAGGAGAACCAGAGGAGGACTGGAGTGAGCTGCCGAGTCTGCTGAATGTGGAGACCAGGGGAAGCAGAGATGAGGGGGTGCTGCGGCTGCAGAGAGAGGCACAGGATCTGTAGGAGGAGTTCTTTCCTTCTCTCTGCTGCCAACTGCTGTGACAAGGTGGAGATGAGGGGGTGCCACAGCTGCAGGAGAAGTGCAAGGGCCACATGAAATGACCAGGTGGGCCGGATTTGGCCCTCGCCTTGTGCTTGACACATGTGCCTTAGGGTGTCAGTAGCACATGCACTATGGTCTCATTCTCTAGGGTGTTGGTGATGGATTGAGCAGCTTTATCAGCATTGGCTATGGTGGCTTTCAAGATTTCAAGGCTGTGGGATAATTTTTATCTGTTTTACCCCTTCTTCCTCCGGTATATCTCCATCTACTCTCTCTATGTGACCTGTACATTAGCCCTTTCACCTCCTCCTCTCTCTGTATATGACCCCTGATGCTGCTGTGTGCACCATTACCAAGCCCCATGTTTTAAACACTTCAATACCAGCTTGTTTCTTTATTTCCAAACACTTGTACCAAATGAGTTCACACCTCCCCTGTGCATTGTGGTCCTACCCATCAGCCCCTGCTTCACTGTTGTGCCCGGTAGCATTATAAGGCAAAAGGAAACCACAGAGTTCAGCAGGGCGGGGGGGAGGGGGGGACGCAACATCCGGTATGCCGAGAAAAGTTGAATGCCAAAGATCTTAGGCCTCAATTAGACGTGGGGTTGGGGGGTGGGGGAGTTGCGATAAAAAGGCCCAGTTGAGCTGCGCTTTTGCCGCCCTCCAACCACCCCCTCTTAAGTTGCAATAGGCAGTAGACGGGGGATGTTTACATGCCACAGACGTGATGCCTTGCGCCTGTGGCAAAGCCTTCCGGACATGTAGCGATGCATTCATGTGAACAGCGAACCACTACAAATGCTCCACAACTGCATGCAATGCATGTGATTTTGGTATGTTTACCAGCAAAAATGGGGTTAAAACAGGCAATGAGGAGATGTTGCATCATCTCCCACCTGTCACTCGCCTCTGAAGCACAATCCAAGTGCGGATGCTGCTTGAGAGGAAAGGTTGATTTAGATGCACTTCTAAATCTACCCTAAGAGCAAGAATATCTCCTTAACTAATTAGAGTCTGGAGGGCAGCTGGATAGCTAAGTACCAGGGACGTGCAGTCAGGGGAGGCAGGTGAGGTAGAGCCTCAGATGCCATGAACATAAAATAAAATAAAAAAAAAAACAATCAACTTTGAGGGTCGTAGCTCGGCGACCTGGGGTCACAGAGACCCTAAATTTGGGGGATATGTAGCCTACCCCACCACTGGGGCTTCTATCATCTATGGTTCCAGAGATACGGGGCTCCTTGCGCAGCCTGTGAGAAGCTACATACAGAGCGGCCAGTTTAAATACAAGCTGACACACTGTGTTTGCAGCAGACTGAGAGGATGAGCTCACAGTGCCTCTCCTCACTCCTTGTCAGAGGCTCTGAGCTCAATGGACAGCTTGGAGCTTTATCCAATGGTAAAGCACCACTGGCCTAAGCTGTCCAATAAAAATGCTGCAGTGGAGGCACGCCTCACTGCAGTGTCATAGAAGGGGGCATGTCTAAAAGACAAATACTCCCTTCCAGCCCAGCCCTCTTAACGTGAAGAACAAACATGGGTTTATGTGTATAAGATTTACCCATAGTCCCATGTTTTTCTCACACGGTTAAGAGGGAGAATGGGAATCTGCTGCTGCTGAAAAGGTACAAGCTAAATCATATATTATTATACAATATGTTATAAGATAATTTATTATTTATCTGTTTACTGTGAAATTACCGGTTTGAAGTCATAACTTCAAACTTCTGTAATTTGTCCATTAAGCAACCTGCTTGAACACAGTTTTTTTTAAAATATAGTAAATTACCTTAAAAACAATATATAATAATTATTTGTATATTACTTACTTATGGTAATTAACCCCTTGCCACCCAGGCCACTTTTGACACCTCTCTCCAACATGTAAAAATCATCATTTTGTTTTTGCTAGAAAATTACTCAGAACCCCCAAACATTATATACATTGTTTTAGCAGACACCCTAGGGAATAAAATGGTGGTCGTTGCAACTTTTTGTTACACAGTATTTGCGCGGCAATTTTTCAAGCGCTTTTTTTTTTTTGGAAGGGAACTGTTTCATGAATAAAAAATAAAACACATGAAGTTAGCCTGATTTTTTTGTATACTGTGAAAGATGATGTTACGCTGAATAAATAGATACCTACATGTCATGCTTTAACCACTTCAGCCCCGGAAGGATTTCCCAGTTTAGGACCAGAGCACTTTTTGCAATTCGGTACTGCGTCGCTTTAACTGACAATTTACGCTTTTTTTCCCCCCCACAAATAGAGGTTTCTTTTGGTGATATTTGATCACCTCTGCATCATTTCTGATCACCGCTATAAACAAAAGAAGAGCGACAATTTTGCAAAACAGAACAATATTTCTTACTTTTTGCTATAATACATGTCCAAAAAAATTATATATATAAAAAAAAAACATTTTTTTCATCAGTTTTGGCCGATTTACTTTTGGTTAAAAAACAAAATCGCAGTCGCGTTTATTGATTGGTTTGCGCAAAAGTTGTCGCGTTTACGAATGATGAGAATTAATTTATGGGGTTTTTATTTATTTTTTTATAATTTACTAGTAATGGTGGCGATCTGCGATTTTTATCGGGACTGTGATATTGCAGCGGACATGTCGGACCATTTTGACACTTTTTTGGGACCATTGGCATTCATACAGCGATCAGTGCTATAAAAATGCATTGATTACTGTGTAAATGCCATTGGCAGTGAAGGGGTTAACCTGCAGGGGGCTTTCTAAGGGGTTAACTATGTTCCCTCAGTGTGTTCTAACTGTATTGGTGCTGGGCTGGCTGGGGGAGGGGAGTGATCATGGCTCCCATATACAGGAAGCCTGTGATCACAGCCCTTCCCCTTCTGTCAGAACGGAGATTCATGTTTACATACACGGATGTCGCTCCGGGGGGGGTGATCACGGGTAACCAGCGGACATCAAGCAAGTCGTACCCGCTCCTTGGCCCCCCCCCCCCGAACACAGTGAGTGCGCGAGGGCGCCACCGGCGGCACGCGTGCTCACAATACTCATTCTCACGCCCGCCGCCAGGTGACACCATTTCGCGATACCGAGCCAAGTTGCCGCCGTCAACCCACAGCAGGCGGTCGGCAAGTGGTTAAAATTGTGCACACTTGTGGAATGGCACCAAAATTCAGTACTTAAAAATCTCCATAGACGATGCTTTAAACATTCTTACAGGTTACATGTTTAGAGTTACAAAGGAGGTCTAGTGCTAGAATTATTGCTGTCACTCTAACGATTGTGGCGTATGTAACCTGCGTGTATCTGGTTCTGAAAGTAGCCAGTGCCTCACCAACCACTCACCGCACCGCACGTCCCTGCTAAGTACAGCTTGTTAATAATGGCAGCAGAGCTATTAGAGTTACTTGAAGTGTGATAAATCAGAGCTAATACAGTAGAGCAGGGGTCTCCAACCACCAGTTCCACATTAAGTCTCAATTTACAAGCATTAGATAATCAGCATGGCAGTTAGCAATAGTGCACTGCAGATATATCACCGTAATTCCTGTACCTTCACACCTCAGATCACCCCCAATTCCTGCACCTTCACACCTCAGATCACCCCCAATTCCTGCACCTTCACACCTCAAATCACCCCCAATTCCTGCACCTTGACACCTCAGATCATCCCCAATTCCTGCACCTTGACACCTCAGATCACCCCCAATTCCTGCACCTTCAGACCTCAAATTACCCTAATTACTGTACCTTCACACCTCAGATCACCCTAATTTCTGTACCTTCAGACTCAGATCATCCCAATTCCTGCACATTCACACCTCAGATCAATCTAATTACTGTACCTTCAGACCTCAAAGCACCCTAATTCCTGTACCTTCAGACTCAGATCACCCCCAATTCCTGCACCTTCACACCTCAGATCATCCCAATTCCTGTACCTTCAGACTCAGATCATCACAATACCTGCACCTTCACACCTCAGATCACCCCAATTCCTGCACCTTGACACCTCAGATCATCCCAATTCCTGTACCTTCACACCTCAGATCATCCCAATTCCTGCACCTTCAGACTCAGATCATCACAATACCTGCACCTTCAGTCTCAGATCACCCCCAATTCCTGCACCTTCACACCTCAGATCATCCCAATTCCTGCACCTTCACACCTCAGATCACCCTAATTCCTGAACCTTCAGACCTCAAATTACCCTAATTCCTGAACCTTCAGACCTCAAATCACTCTAATTGCTGTACCTTCAGACTCAGATCAACCCTAATTACTGCACATTCACACCTCAGATCACCCCAATTCCTGCATCTTCAGACCTCAAATCACCCTCATTCCTGTACCTTCAGACTCAGATCATCCCAATACCTGCACCTTCACACCTCAGGTCACCCCAATACCTGCACCTTCACACCTCAGGTCACCCCAACTCCTGCACCTTCACACCTCAGATCGCCCCAATTCCTGCACCTTCACACCTCAGATCACTCCAATTCCTGCACCGTCACACCTCAGATCCCTCCAATCCATGCACCTTCACACCTCAGATAACCCTAATTCCTGCACCTTCAGACTCAGACCATCCCAATTCCTGCACCTTCACACCTCAGATCACCCTAATTCCTGTACCTTCACACCTCAGATCATCCCAATTCCTGCACCTTCCCATCTTAGGTCAGCCGCATTTCTTGCATCACCTCAGATCACCCTAATTCCTGCACCTTCACACCTCAGATCATCCCAATACCTGCACCTTCACAGCTCAGATCACCCCCAATTCCTGCACCTTCACACCTCAGATCAACCATCAATTCTCGCACCTTCACACCTCAGATCACACCAATTGTTGCACCTTCATACCTCAGATCACCCCAATACCTGCACCTTCACACCTCAGATCACCCCAATTCCTGCACCTTCACACCTCAGATCACCCCAATTCCTGCACCTTCACACCTCAGATCACTCCAATTCCTGCACCATCAGACTCAGATCACCCCCAATTCCTGCACCTTCAGACTCAGATCATCACAATTCCTGCACATTCACACCTCAGATCACCCCAATTCCTGCACCTTCACACCTCAGATCACCCCAATTCCTGCACCTTCACACCTCAGATCAACCCCAATTCCTGGACCTTCACACCTCAGATCACCCCCAATTCCTGCACCCTCACACCTCAGATCACCCCAATTCCTGTACCTTCACACCTCAGATAAGCCCAATTCCTGCACCTTCACACCTCAGATCACCCCAATTCCTGTACCTTCACACCTCAGATCAGCCCAATTCCTGCACCTTCACACCTCAGATCATCCCAATTCCTGCACCTTCACACCTCAGATCAATTACAATTCCTGCACCTTCAACCCTCAGATCAGCCCAATTCCTGCACCTTCAACCCTCAGATCAGCCCAATTCCTGCACCTTCAACCCTCAGATCACACCAATTGTTGCACCTTCACCCCTCAGATCAGCCCCAATTTCTGAACTTCACACCTCAGATGAGCCCCAATTCCTGCACCTTCACCCCTCAGATCAGCCCCAATTCCTGCACCTTCACACCTCAGATCACCCCCAATTCATGCACCTTCACACCTCAGATTATCCAAATTCCTGCACATTCACCCCTCAGATCACCCCCAATTCCTGCACCTTCACATGTCCCAGGCAGCATCCCAGAACCTGTGCTGTGCCATCCTGATGCAAGTATTGTACCCTTATCACCCCCCCCCCCCCATTTTATTGAAAGTACTAATAATAATATATGTTTAATTCTTAATTCTATCAGCTATTTATATTTTAATGCAGAGAGTAGGTGTGTAAATTGGGGCAGGTTGGTAGTGGCCCCAGTGCATTACTTTGCCCAGTGGCCCATGATGATATTACGACTGCCCTGATATAAAGATGTATCCTGTTCTCTTTGTGTTATTTCCTCTGTGTGAAATCCCTGGTGTTCTTGCCAGTCCTTCTGCTTTCCTATTAAAAACTGTCCACACTAGGCATTGGAGCACAGAGTGGTCAGTTTTCTGTCTGTGCTGAGAACTGTGAACTCAGTTCACAGAGAGTGAGCTCTCCTCCAATGATCAGACTTGTCCTGACACCCCCCCCCCCCTCCCCTTCCTGCCCAGCTATTCACTGGGAAGGCCAGTGTGCTGCTGTTTCTTGCCCCCCCAGTGTTCTAAGATCCTTATGCAGCTGACAACAGAGGTTTGATCACTTATTAAAAAAGGGGGAAAAGGTATTTAAACATTTTTTTTTGTCATATGCATACACAAATGTTTTGCCCTTCATTTCTGTTTTAAACTGAATGGGTTGTTTTACAAGGTGAGGGTTATACTTTAAATCTGCTAGTTTCCTGCACCATCAGAAACGCAGGGGTTTTACATCCTACCTGTTGCCGCTGGTGGTTTCTTTACATAGCAACATCCAAAGCCGCAGGTGGGCCTATGCTGGTATTGGAAGGAAGCACTTGAACATCAGTGACATCAAGCGTGCCTCTCTGAAACATCATAGGGGTGAGTGGTCTTAGAGACTAGCGAGTTCCTAATTACAGCTGTAATTGTAGAAAGAAGAGGGCCACTGGAGGATCATCAGGCAAGCCAGCTGGAGGCTATGCACATGCCATGGGATCACCTTCCAGGTGCCATATGAAGTGACTATGCGCGTCTGCATGGGAGAATAGAGATTCTGTAATTAATTACAAAATATCTCAGGAAACTTTTGAATAAACCTTTCATTTTCATAGTGATATCATTGTCCGCTCTTCTGCCTGAATAAAATGGGATCATTGAATACATTTCTCCGTTCATCCTTCACTTTGCTCTGTCCTTGTACCATCCTTCTATTTTTCTCTAAATGAATAAAACGTGTTAAAAAAAAAGATGTTATATTTGTATTGGCAGTTTAATATTTAATGAGACACTTGCACAGTGTGTGAACATCTAAGGGGATTAAGTAAGCACTTAAGAAGAGGAAAATGTCATTCTTGTTTTAAAAAAAATGATTTATGTAATTGCTAAGCAAGCTGTTTTGTAATATAATTTATTATAATGTAAGTCAAGGTAACCGAATGACGATAGTTTGGTAGAGGACCCCCACTACATGCATGAAAAACTCACTTATAAAAAAGTCAAAGTTCCTTAAAAACAACTACTCATGGTCACATGACCCCACTGTCTTCCTACCAAAATGAAAAGAGGCAGCCTAGGAGGAGGGATCACTCCAAAGCATCCTTTCTAAACCACCATTGTATCCCAGAGGAACCCTTAACATGGTTTCCAGGTCTCAGGGAACCCCAAGTAAAACAAGTGCATTGGGATTAGTGACAAATAATTTCCCTTACATTGGTGGTGAGTGGAAGAATGCTTCTTTCTTTAGTAGTCATTAGGAAAAATGTCCCCTTACATTGGTGGTCAGTAGGAATAATTTCCCCCTTACATTAGAGGTCAGTGGGAAGAATGTCCCCTTACATTGGTGGTCAGTTGGAAGAATGTCCCCTTACATTGGTGGTCAGTAGGAATAATTTCTCCCTTACATTAGTGGTCAGTGGCAAGAATGTCCCCTTACATTGGTGGTCAGTTGGAAGAATACCACCTTACATTCAGTTGGAAGAATACCCCCTTACATTGGTGGTCAGAAGGAATAATTTCCCCCTTACATTAGAGGTCAGTGGGAAGAATTGTCCCCCTTACATTAGTGGTCAGTTGGAAGAATACCCCCTTACATTGGTGGTCAGAAGGAATAATTTCCCCCTTACATTAGAGGTCAGAAGGAATAATTCCCCCCTTACATTAGCGGTCAGTTGGAAGAATACCCCCTTACATTGGTGGTCAGAAGGAATAATTTCCCCCTTACATGAGAGCTCGGTGGGAAGAATGTCCCCTTACATTGGCGGTTTGTTGGAAGAACACCCCCTTACATTGGTGGTCAGAAGGAGTAATTTCCCCCTTACATTAGAGGTCAGTGGGAAGAATGTCCCCCTTACATTAGTAGTCAGTTGGAAGAATACCCCCTTATATTGGTGGTCAGTAGGAATAATGTCCCCCTTAAATTAGAGGTCAGTGGGAAGAATGTCCTCCTTACATTAGTGGTCAGTTGGAAGAATATCCCCTTATATTGGTGGTCAGTAGGAATAATGTCCCCCTTACATTAGAGGTCAGTGGGAAGAATGTCCTCCTTACATTAGTGGTCAGTTGGAAGAATGTACCCCTTACATTGGTGATCAAAGGGAAGAATGCCCCTTACATTTGTGATCAGTGGGAAGACCGCCCCCCTTATATTGGTGGTCGGTTTGAAAGATGTTAGACCCTTTGATAATGAGCTCTGGCTTGAAACGTGTCAGTGAGCATATTTTTTTTATCTGTGGCACCATACCGCCACTACTTTAGCTAGCGTTGGTGTTTCCTATGATAGTCACATGTTTTTATCCATATTTTAAGGCTGGCACCGCTGTCCATTACTGTTTTTTAGAGGTACAATAAATATACAGATTACACTATGCTGCCCTGTTTTTTATCTCATTGGGTAACTTTGGTGGTGCTTTGATGGCCGGATGTCCCCTTTCCTTTATCTGCCGGAGAACCTGAATCTATCCAGGACCCTTGCTGTGTTCGAGGCTGACCATTTGGATTTATCCGGCTGCCTGAGTTATTCAATGCGCACTCACAACATTGGTCTGGTGAGTTTGAGTTGCATATGGTGGTGGTGTCACTATTGGAAGTTACTTCATTCACTTTCACAGGAGACCAGTGTGTAGCTGTTTACTATCTTTGGCATACTGCACTATGTCTGCTTTCTTTTTATTTTATACCATGTGTGGAACCAAAGATGACGTGACATCTTTATGACTTTACAACATACTGGATACCACTCAGCGCATTTGCTGTTCTCTTAACCGAGACAGCATGTGGATCTGGTGAGCGGTCATTTCTTCTATCTGCGTCTTTTTTTGGAAGCATTTATTTTGGACCACTTTACAATTGGACTTGATATGGACTATTTTTGCACAATTCATTTTGCTCATTGATTTAGCACATATTTTATTTACATTGAGAGACTTTACATGATGCAATATTTTCATATGTACTCGTGTTACATTTGTTCGTTGTAGCGCCACATTTCATATGTTTTATTTGTTTTAAGGTTGTGTTATTCCTTTTTGCTGGCAGCTTCTTTTTTGGCTTTGTCTAGCACTGATTGATTTCTTTTTATTTGGCTCCTTACATTGGTGTTCAGTTGGAAGAATGTCCCTTACATTGGTGTTCAGTTGGAAGAATGTCCCTTACATTGGTGTTCAGTTGGAAGAATGTTCCTTACATTGGTGTTCAGTTGGAAGAATGTCCCTTACATTGGTGTTCAGTTGGAAGACTGCCCCCCTTACATTGGTGTTTAGTTGGAAGAATGTCCCTTACATTGGTGTTCAGTTGGAAGAATGTCCCTTACATTGGTGTTCAGTTGGAAGAATGTCCCTTACATTGGTGTTCAGTTGGAAGAATGTTCCTTACATTGGTGTTCAGTTGGAAGAATGTCCCTTACATTGGTGTTCAGTTGGAAGACTGTCCCCCTTACATTGGTGTTTAGTTGGAAGAATGTCCCTTACATTGGTGTTCAGTTGGAAGAATGTCCCTTACATTGGTGTTCAGTTGGAAGAATGTCCCTTACATTGGTGTTCAGTTGGAAGACTGTCCCCCTTACATTGGTGTTTAGTTGGAAGAATGGGCCCTTTAGATTGGTGTTCAGTTTGAAGAATGTCCCCATTAAATTGATGGTCAGTTGGAAGACTGTCCCCCTAACACTGGTGTTCAGTTGGAAGAATGCCCTTCTTACATTGGTGTTAAGTTGAAAGGATATCCCCCTTACTTTGGTGTTCAGTTGGAAGAATGCCCTCCTTACATTGGTGGTCAGTTGGAAAAATGTCCCCCTTACATTGATGGTCAATTGAAAAGATACCCTCCTTACAGTGACAGTCTGACTGCCATCCTTAGAGACAGACAAAAATGTCTTCGGTGTCATGCCACTGGCTCTGCAAAGTGGCATTGGGTTTGGAACAAACATTATTACAATTAGCCACAGCTCAAGCAACCCCTATCCACTTCTGGAGGACACCTGGGGTTCTACAAAACCCTGGTTAAGAATGGCTACTCCAGAGTCTTAAGCTGGTTGATTTACTAAAACTGGAGAGTGCAAAATCTGGTGCAGTAGCACCTAGAAACTAATCAGCTTCCAGATTTTATTTGTCAAAGCTTAATTGAACAAGCTGAAGTTAGAATCTGATTGGCTACCATGCACAGTTTCACAAGATTTTGCACTCGCCAGTCTTAGTAAATCAACCCCATTGTCTTCTTACACCTTAAAGGACTCAAAAAACATCCTCCATACTGCATTTAACTGAAGTAGAATCACATTGGAGTCATTTCTGTTTATTTTCGAAGAGTTAAGCTGCCTGTGGATGATGCCAAGTCAGCAGATGACCATACGACCTGGACGGACTGAGTTGAAGAAGCTATATCAATGCATAAAGCGGCATGTGAAACAGAACAAGCCTATTTATTGGTGCTAGTTAAGGTGTTACTAAACCCAGGACCATGCATTCAATATATCTGGTGTCCCACAGTACACAGAACATGGAAATGCAAATTATTTTAGTAAATACGAACTGCTAAATACCTTTTTTTCATCAGCAGTATATAGCAGTCTTGTGACTTCTATCAGTGTCTGCCCGAGCACTGGTTAAAGCTTGTAGGAGGAGTTTTCATTCTCCTATGACTGTCCTATGAGGCTACATGAGCCCTGACCCTTTGTTTGGACAGTGCTGATCACATGCATCCTCCCAAAAAAAAAAAAAAAATCTCTCTAACAATACTGTACACACCAAACTGAGCATGTGCAGATTGCCTCCTAGGGCTGCTATCAGCAGATGGATTGGGGATGGTGGAAGAAGGTTAGCATCAGAGAAGACAGGATCAAACAGCTTTTGCAGAGGATTAACCCCTTAGGTTCCACAGTGAGTATAACAAGCATGTTTTGCATCTAGTAACACTTTAAGCATTTAACATTTTTATGATTATGATTTTTTGATAAAATTGTACTATACTATTAGTTCTTGTTTTGTTGCATTACATTGGTATGCATCCTGTGTAACAGTGGCAGCTTTATCCTTAGACAAGGCGTCATACTGGACTATACTGCATAGTACACTGGGTCTTATCCTCCATGGAACATATGTCAAACACAAGACCCACAGGCCGAATGTGGCCCTCCAGTCTTTGTCATGTGGCCCTCGCACCCAGTTTTGCAGCCGGAATGTGGCAGAATGTGGCAGAACTCCATTCTGCCACCTCCAACTTTCACCCTCCGCTTCCGCTCCCTGCAATGTAAGACAAAGCCGCCTACAAAGGGAGGTACTAGAGCCAGGCAAGGTAGGAGAGAGATGCAAGGAAGCTTCAGCACCCCTAAATCCTGCATTCTGTACACAGCACACCCCTGATCTTTGTATGTAACGCGCTCCTAAACCCTGCATTCTGTACACAGCACACCCCTGAACTTTGTATGTAACGCGCTCCTAAACCCTGCATTCTGTACACAGCACACCCCTGAACTTTGTATGTAACGTACTCCTAAACTCTGCATTCTGTACACAGCACACCCCTGAACTTTGTATGTAACGCACTCCTAAACCCTGTATTCTGTACACAGCACACCCCTGAACTTTGTATGTAATGCACTCCTAAACCCTGCATTCTGTACACAGCACACCCCTGAACTTTGTATGTAATGCACTCCTAAACCCTGCATTCTGTACAAAGCACACCCCTGAACTTTGTAAGTAACATACTCCTAATTCCTGTATTCTGTACACAGCACAGCCCTGAACTTTGTATGTAATGCACTCCTAAATCTTGCATTCCCGTACACAGCACACCCCTGAACTTTGTATGTAACACACTCCAAAACCCTGCACTCTGTACACAGTGCACTCCTGGACTTTGTGTGTAATGCACTCTTAAACCCTGCACTCTGTATACAGCACACCCCTGAAATTTGTATGTAATGCACTCCTAAACCCTGCATTCTGTACACAGCGCACTCCTGAGCTCTGCGCTCTGTACATAGCATAATCCTGAGTTCTGCACTCTGCACGTAACATACATTGGAACCTGGCACTTTACGTATCGCACCCCAGATACAACCGACCCCTTTAGGGCAACCATACTGCTAATGTGGCCCTCGATGAAATGGAGTTTGACACTACTGTGGTTTTGAAAGCATTATTCGTGAATATAAGTCGGTTTCAAGGTAAACTATGGATGACCTTTTATCATTTAAAGGTCGTTTCTTTTTTGGTGAGTTTCTTTATACGGGTGACGGAATAATAAGTGGTGTCAGGTGCAGCATTCAAATTGGTTGTAATATCACAGTGGAAAAGAATGATTGGAATTGTATTTATTTTAGGTTTTATTTATCTAGCGATACATTGTTATATTTGTTTAATTTTTTATATTTTTTTGACATTTTGTTTTACAAATTTGACATTTTTGTTTTGGCATCATTATACGCATTGTATTTATTATTTGTTCTTGGTATTCATTCTTCCTATGTAGCAGCAGACAGAAGATTTACATGCTTCTCCTCCAGTTGTGGGTGCCGCTGACCTTTTAAAGTCGGTACGTCCTGCCTGTTATATAAATATAAATTGATAACAGAGAAGTCTAATGAAAGATCTGTTGTAATAAATTGGATGTGGCATATTCCATTCTCTCAGACAGTCCAAGCCAAGTTTATGCCACAATCATTAACCACCTTCGAAGTGACAGGAGCCGGAGGAGCGGGAGAGATCGCTCCTTTCAAGGTGACGATGACAATGACCTGCAAGTCCTGCTTAAAAGGTGACTCCGGCTACTGTTTTACCTGCCCCAAAAATGCATGCGATGTAAGGTGCCTGTTACATTTTAGGTATAAAATCTGAAATCAGTGTTTATTTATTCAGAATATGTTGTATTCATTTTTAACCACTTGCCGACCAGGCTCGTTCTGGCACTTTTTTGTTTACAGGTTTTAAACAGTATTTTTTGCTAGAAAATTACTTATAACCCCCAAACATTATACATTGTTTTTAGCAGAGACCCTAGGGAATAAAATGGCAATCGCTGCAATTTTTAAGTTACACGGTATTTGCGTAGCAGTTTTGGAAAAAGTACACTTTAATGAATTATAAAAAAAAAACACAACATTCATCCCAATATTTTTGTAGAATCTGAAAAATGATGTTACACCAAGTAAATAGATACCTAACATGTCATGCTTTAGAAATGCGCATACTCGTGGAATAGTGACAAATTATGGTACTTAAAAATCTCCATAGGCGACGTCTTTACAGGCTACCAGTTTAGAGTCACAGAGGAGGCGTAGCGCTAGAATTATTGCTTCCGCTCTAACATTTACAGCATGCGTGGAGTGAATACCATTTATATATGCGTGCGCAACTTAATTATGCATTTACTTCTGCCCGCGAGCATGGAGGGATGGGGGCGCTTTACATTTTTTTAATATATTTAACATTTTATTTTTTATTTTTACACTGTGCCTTTAAGTTTTTTTTTTTTTTAAGCACTTTTATTCCTATTACAAGAAATGTAAACATCCCTTGTAATAGAAATAAGGGATGACAGGTGCTCTTTATGGAAAGATCTGGGGTCAAAAAGACCCCAAATCTCTTCATTACCTTTTAAAAGAAAATGATTAAAAAAAAAAAAGGAGTATTAACTCTTTGATCGCCTACAGGAGCAGCCGGCCGCACCATCGGGTTGTGTTGGATCGTTTCGGATTGGGCGAACGGGCAGAAACAGTATGCCCAAGAAACCCTGGCGAGTGGCAAGGGGGGGGCTCCCGCCACTTCAGAAACCTTTCTATGAGCTGCTCAAACTGGTTTCATGAAAAAGATATACCGGGGTTATGGCTGATATCACCTTGTAAGACAACCCATTCAGTTTAAATTAGAAATGAAAGGCAAAACATTTGTGCATAGATATAAAAATATATATATACATTTTTTCCCTTTTTTAACCGCTTAACAACCGCCCTATAGACAAATGACGTCTACAGAGCGGTTGCTTAATTCTGGGAGGACGTCTATTGACGTCCTCCCAGAATCGCGGTTCCCGCGCGCCCCCTGGGGCGCGCACACGGGAACATCCGTGACCGTCGGGTCCGGGGGACCCGACTGATCACGGATCGTGATGAATGGCCGCTGTGCGCGGCCTTTCATCACGTGATCGCGCCGTCAAATGACGGCGCGATCACATGTAAACAAGCCGGCGCTTCCGCCGGCTTCTCTCTCCTCTCCGCACCGATCGGTGCAGTGTGAGAGGAGAGAGGGGGGAGAGAGGACACGCTGCAGCGCTGTGGGCGATGTGCAATGCCCACAGCGCTGCCAGGTCACAAAATACTCCCCCCCACCATCTGTTTAGCACCC
>BLSH010278230.1:656186-670653 GCA_018402905.1 Glandirana rugosa
TGTATATATCTATATATATATTATCGTGTTATAAGACATAGCTCTGGTAGGCTATTTTAAGGTAGTTGGTTAGTATTTTCAGTCACTTTTGCCGTACTACACCTGCTCTTCCGATTTAGAATAATATAGGTTTTTTTTAAAATTTAATACATATTTAGGGTATTCCGTTCATAACTTCTCTACACACACGCGTTGTTTTGTCAAAGTTGGTAAGTATCCTAAGCTCTTTTTATCGTACTACACCTGCTCTTCCGGCTGATTATAATATAGGCTTTTTTTCCCGCTAGCACGTATTTAGGGTATGTTGTTCGTAACTCTTCTATACACATGTTTTAATATATGTGACGTAGTAGGCTTTCGAGCCTATACAGCTTGGAGTAAGACAACATGCATAAAGAGGATGATGTGGTCAAAATACTCATTTGCCTAATAATTCTGCACACAGTGTATATAATTTTGTACACATATCTTCTCAATGCTTGTTGTATGGGATTTATGCACGATCGCCCTTTTTTTCGGATATAATATTAGTCGGCCTTCTCGTCCACATCATGCTATTTTTCTCGAATCCTATGAATGGTTGAAACTGTTTTGTTGCGCACACACATCTCTTCAATACTTGCCTTATGGGATTTATACATAATTTAAAATTTTTTTTGGATATAATAAGATTTAGCCTTCTCGTCCACATCATGCCGTTTTCACTGACTTTTATGATTGGTTGATGGAATTTTATCGGATGGTCTCGATACAGAATATTGTGCTATTATATATATATCTATATATGTGTATTATGATGTTAAGAGGAAGGTATAATTCCTTCCTGTAATCGTTATTTGACAACTAACATACGCTCGAGCAACAAACCCCAGATATATAATTTTTACACCTTTATTATTCCGTTCCTCTAAACACTCCTCTTCAGCCGTTTGTGATTGGGTAACAACGAACGTTCCGCCCATTTGGGCTAGTATTTAAAGTAGGTTATTTTCTTCATGGTCACAGCCTCAGATGACGTCAGGTATGACGAAACGCGTAAGTCGTGACGCAATTGCATCACTTCCTCGGTGAGCTGGTTCCACGAGGAGGAACGCAAAGGGGAATACAGGAAGCAGGATTATATATCTCTCTCAAGCAGGCAGAGCCTGCATCCCCTTGTCAATAATCACCGTTTTTGAACTGCTGTTTTTAAACTTACCTTTTTTAGAATAAAACTGAACTTTGATTCAAAACCTACTACACTATCAGGGGACGCTCTGTTTTTTTCTCTTTTTCTCCCATTTTAAACCGATGGAAAACGGGATGGCGCCCTGAGGGATTCTGGACAGGAACAATCGAATAGGAGGAAGGACCAAAGCACACCAGGAAATCGAAGGAAAAAGACCCCATTTACCACATGCGGGCTACCCCTGCAGGGGTAAGGAGATTCTGGTAAGTGAGGGCACAGGAGGGGAGCACAAGTCACCTTAACTGAAGCAGGATCAAGCACGGAAGTCACTTTGCAAACTCTGAAACAAATCATCTATATATATATTTATCTGTGTGGAATCAAAGATTGAGTTTGATCATCAAAACTTTGATTGATATTTATGAACGCTTTCTGGATATTTATAATTTTATTTCCTCACGGACTTTTCACGGACATTCTTACAGAATTTTACGGATCACAAATCTACAAGTTGTGGGATCATACCCGTTTACACATAATTTATTTTGGTTTTACACTGATTTTCTATATATTTACAAATCTTAAGTCTTATTTATATTAATTTCCACTTACGGACTTTTATGGACTTTTTACGGACACAAGAAAATATCACTAATTTTCAAACATTTTGCACTTTTCATATCTATATACTTATATAAGTTATACCTATATCACTGTGACAGCGCCAACTCCAACACTACTCTCTTACATTCATTCACTTACCTTGCTTTTTGCATGGAAAGTTCTGGAGGGCAGCAGTCTTTTCTCTAAAACTTTTTTAAAATAATCTATTAGTTTACATATCCCAGCGCAGGTAAACCCTTCATAGTTAAATACAAAGTAACATTGTTTATAAACATTGATCAGATGGAAGATAGAGAGATACAAAGTAACTTTGTCTGTAAACATTGATCAGACAGGTGATAGAGAGATACAAAGTAACATTGTTTATAAACATTGATCAGACAGAAGATAGAGAGATGCAAAGTAACATTGTTTATAAACATTGATCAGACAGTAGATAGAGGGATACAAAGTAACATTGTTTATAAACATTGATCAGATGGGAGATAGAGAGATACAAAGTAACATTGTTTATAAACAATGATCAGATAGTAGATAGAGAGATGCAATGTAACGTTGTTTATAAACATTGATCAGACAGTAGATAGAGGGATACAAAGTAACATTGTTTATAAACATTGATCAGATGGGAGATAGAGAGATACAAAGTAACATTGTTTATAAACATTGATCAGACAGTAGATAGAGGGATACAAAGTAACATTGTTTATAAACATTGATCAGATGGGAGATAGAGAGATACAAAGTAACATTGTTTATAAACATTGATCAGACGGGAGATAGAGAGATACAAAGTAACATTGTTTATAAACATTGATCAGATGGAAGATAGAGAGATACAAAGAGCATTGTTTATATACAATACAATACAATATACAGAACAGGAATAAAGGGGAATTCTTTCAATGGGGGCACTAATTCAGGTGACAACTAGAACTCCTTTCTTTTCTCTTCTTTTGTTAGCTATGGGACAGGAAGTGAAGGGAAATCTCCCCACTGGGACAAAGATGGAGAAAAACAACCTGACAGGGGTTATAACCCTCCCTTACTGTATCCAAAACTAAAAAAAAAAAGTTTTATTACCACTTCCTTACTGGGCACTTAAACCCCCCTCCTGCCCGGACCAATTTTCAGTTTTCAGCGCTGTCACTCTTTGAATGACAATTGCGCGGTCGTGCAGCGTTGTACCCAAACAAACTTGGCGTCCTTTTTTTTCCCACAAATAGAGCTTTCTTTTGGTGGTATTTGATTGCCTCTGTGTTTTTTATTTTTTGCACTATAAACAAAAAAGAAGCGACAATTTTGAAAAAAGAACAATATTTTTTACTTTTTGCTATAATAAATATCCAAAAATAAAAAATAAAAAACAAATTTATTCATCAGTTTAGACCGATATATATTCTTCTACATATTTTTGGTAAAAAAAATTGAAATTGGCGTATATTGATTGTGTTGCGCAAAAGTTATAGCGTTTACAAACTATGGACATTGGTTTATGGCGTTTTTTTTTATTTTTATTTTTTTACGATTTACGATTTTTTTTACGATCTGCGATTTTTATCGGGACTGCGATATTGCGGCGGACATGTCGGACATTTTTGACACTTTTTGGGACCAATGACATTTATACAGCGATCAGAAATGTAAAAATCCACTGATTACTGTGTAAATGTCATTGGCAGTGAAGGGGTTAACCTGCAGGGGGCAGTGAAGCGGTTAACTATGTTCCCTGGGTGTGTTCTAACTGTGGGGGGGCGGGCTTGGCAGGGGCATGACAGATCTAACTGATCCCAGTGACAGGGATCAGTAGATCTGTCATGCCCCCCCTCACAGAATGGGGAACCGCCGTGTTTACATCGGCGGTTCCCCGTTCCGGCTCTCTGGAAGTAGATCGCGGGTCTCCGGCGGACACTGGGTCCGCCCGACCCGCGGGCACACTCCCGCAGCGGGAGCGCGCCCAGCACGAGCCAAATGGGAGGACGTCTATAGCATTTGAGCGCCGCACTGTAGCCGTCATTCGGCTATGGCGGCGGTGCGAGGTGGTTAAGTGGTGACAAAGTTATTGGTGAATAAACAGGCCCATAGCAGAAATTTCAGAACTGCTCAGGTCCATGGAGGGTGATGAGCTAAGCTTTGGTGTGAACCCATGGGATGCTTTCACATGATGGTGAGCCAATCAGCTATGGCTGCCCCAGAACACCCCGCCCCTACATAACATAGGGGTGGGGATGCTTTTGACTTAACATGGTCTCATGGCTACGTTTGGTCAATGACATTGTCCAAATGTGGCCATGTGGCCATATTAGCTCATAAATGATTATCGAAAATGACTGACTGATTTGGTTGTACCAAAGAAAAGCTTTTGGCTGAAATGAAATGGAAGCAGCTAAATGGGAATGATTTGTATTCTGTTCGATTGTAAATGTAAACTGGTCAGCCACCAATGCTTCTTCTTCAGCCAGGAAAGTCAGACGTTATGGTGTCCTAACAGAAGATGATCAATCACGGGTGACACATAATGTACGATTTTAATTAATCCATCGCTTGGGGTCACATGCACTTCCATCACTGTGAAGCGCCAGTCTCAGGATAACGTGCGCACACCTCCATTCTGATTCTCACTGTAATTAACTGGGCAATCGAATTCACGAGCTTCTTCTGCCCTGTCCTGATTTATCTTCCACACTGTGAATTATCCTACAAACAATGACATTGCCTCTTTACAGAAAGATTAGAATTGGTGGCTCATTTGCCATTTATCTTAGGAAATCATTATATTTTTTTGTGTGTTTTTAAATGCGTAGGCAGTTTAACCATTGTTTGACCAGAGGCCCTCGAAGCTTAAATGACCAGATCAAATTTAGCACCAACCTGGTCCACAATAATTATCTAGAATATGGAATATCTCTATAAAAATGTGTCAGCTTAGCAGCAGGGTCTGAGAACTAGGAGTACATTCCTATTAGTGATGAGCTAAGGTACCATGATGGCAGGTTGCCGGCCCAGTCAGTGCTGAAAAGGAGTCAGAGGAATAAAGATGTGCATGTGCTGAAGAAAAGAATGCTAGTACTAAGGCTGTTGCCGAAACGCGTCAGAGGTTTGCTTGTCACTTCATGTAACCAACCATTAAAATCTCTATATGGACTACAGCTTTTCCGGCTCAATCTTTTTATTTGTTTGTGCTGAAGAAAAGACCTGGCATAGTTGCCAATACTTTACATGGCCGTGCTCGTTTGCATAGAAATGCGCGCATGCCCCTGAATGTTCACAGTGGCAACCAATGAAAATCACTGCTGATCTGATTCAGCAAACTGATTTTGAGTCTAGTTGCTATTTATTGTATGTCTCAGAGCAGGTGGAGAGAGAAATTGCATGGGGAAGGGCCCAAGAAAATATTTGCCCAGGGTCCAATCAATATTAAAGACGGCCCTGGTCCCTGCCCCTTTAGTTACATGGAATTTCTGGTGACATCAAGCGCCTGCTGATTCCTTAGCAACCGGTGATAGCAGGATGCTATCATATATAGAAGTGGTAGAAATACCACTTCTATATATGATGTTCGGCTCCTACTGAACAAGGGTCCAAGCAGGCAAAAGTGTCCAAACCCTGACCACAGGGGGTTGCTCAACATTCATAGGACAATTTGTATTTGTTTCAATTGATACAAGGCCTTCTCTGATTGGACAAGATGGTGAATGTGATATCATCCACCCCTCCTTCACTTCGTCCAATCAGAGAATGCCTTTTATTCATTAAAAAAAGGCATTTTCTAAAAGTGGGCAATAATGAGCAAGTGAGCCCCTGTTTTCAGTGTGCAGAGGGGAAGCTGCTCAATACCTTTGGGTGCATATACATAAATCCCACAGGCGGTAGCTCCCAGGGAATATGTAAAGGTTCCTCGGGCCTCAGTTCAGCAGCGGGGGCCGGGACAGAGTTGGGATTATGTAGTCATTTTCAGGAGAAGGCTCTATGCCATGGCCCCCCGAAAAAATGTATTAAAGCTGTAGTAAGCCACAGGGAAAAAAATCATCTTCTGGCAAATGAATGTCATAATGTGCTAGTATGCATCTCATATTAGCACATTATGAAAGACTTACCTGAAAACAAAGCCCTCCAGCGGCGTGCTGTCATCGCTGACAGGGCTTCCATCTTCAGCCGGTTTTCCTTCCAGGTACGTGGACAGCCGCCATTTGATTGGCAGGCCGTGATGACGTCATTTGTGTCTCGCATACTGACGTGCACTAAGCGATCGTACGACAAAGCCAAACGTGGCCACGTGCTACGAGCGTATAAAGAGGAAGTTCAGGTGCATGAAATTTGTGAATCAGGAACATAGGTTTACACGAACGGACACTTCCGGGCGTTCCTGACTTCTGAGCATGTGTGTTTTGCACGTACAACTTGCTGGCCCAACCTCTCTGTACACACGATACAACAGTTGTACGACCACTGGTTGTACAACCAACGTTTTCTAGCCTGCTCATCCAACTTCTGTTGTACGACCATCCCACACCGGCTGTTGTAATCTCGTGTACTAATGGTGGGATGACAACAACAAGCTGTTGTGCCACCGCTTTTGTGCGACCTTCGCACCGTGTGTACAGGCCCTAAAGTTCCGGCCTCGTCTTCTATATCAATCTGCCAGGGCAGCCCGAAACTTTATGTTAATTACTGGGAGCTGCAACATGGAGGATTACACTGCCTTATCGGAAAATTAGGACATAGTCCCCTCTATAGCATTGGCCCCTGCCGCTAAATTGATAGGGCTCAGGGAACTTTTATTTAATTTCTGGGACCCATGGCTTGTGGGATTACTGTGCACAATAAGTACCACTTCCGGACCGCCCACTGTATATATACATCATTACTTTGACATTACATACCCCAGTACTTTTTTAAACGGTGGGTGATCCGGCGTCCGATAAAAATATTCCCAGCAGTGGATTCGCCCTGGGATCACTCTTGTAAGCAGCGGGAGAGGTGCCCCCCACCCCATCCCTCCCACATCCCCCCCCCCCACCGCCGCTTTCCGGACGTTTCCCCGATTACCAGAGCGGACGGTAAAGGAGGAAAGGATCTGACCCCATGGAGCGATGAGCAGGAAGTCGAGTGAGGGCAAGATGGTCCCTACTCAACTCTATGCCCTTGGAGGACTGGAGCAACCTCAAACCTCACTTCCACCTCTGGCCTTAAAGGGCCCCTTTTTTGTGTAAAAGTAAAATGAGATTTCTGACCCCACATCTCGCATTAAGGAGGCCCTGGCCTGATTATTTGTATTACAAGGGGTGTTTACATTCCTTGTGACAGAAATAAAAGGGTTCAAAGATTTTTTTAAAGGGACAGTGTAAAAATAAAATATAAAAAGTAAAATAAATAAATATGATTAAAAATTGACAGCGTCCCGTCCCTCCGAGCTCGCGTGCAGAAGCGAACGCATACACAAGTCACGCCCACATATGTAAACTTTGTTCAAATCACACGATCGTTAGAGCGAGAGCAATAACTCTAGCACTAGACCTCCTCTGTATCTCGAAACAGGTAACCTGTAAAAAATTTTAAACATCACCTATGAAGATTTTTAAGTACTGAAGTTTGTCGCCATTCCACAAGCGTGCACAATTTTAATGAGTGACATGTTAGGTATCAATTTACTCGGCGTAACATCATCTTTCACATTACACAAAAAAATTGGGCTAACTTTACTGTTCTCTTATTGAAGGGGGGGGGGGGGTCCTATTGAGGCAGGCTGTATGGAGGGGGGCCCTGTCAGGCAGGCTGTACAGGGCTGCACAATTTCTAATGGCGAACCTGCATTGACTACCATAGGGGTTTTTAGCATCCCCAGCAGCCCTCCAGATATAAGATATGGCTACATACACCGTGCCAAGCTGGCCCAGTGTAAGGAGGTGATAAAGATAATTCCAGCATTCCACTTTTATGTATGCATAAAGTGATTTAATCATTTGGGGACCCCCCCATGCACATATACTGTGACAGGGGAGCAGCTCTGCACCACATCAGGTACAGGTACGTGATCTGGCATTTCCGAGAAGGGGAGCCCATCCGCGTGCGTGCGCCCGTTGCCCCATCTGTGCTGTGATTCAATACAGTACAAGCCGATCAGCAAGTCCCAGGCCAATGATTTATTGGACCTGCTGATCGGCTTAGCAAATTACCATACAGAGCCCTGTGTTTACTAAAAACACAGAGCTTTCTCCACAGAGCAGCAATGTGGCTGTCTTTAATATCAGCCACATTCATTAGTAAAAGCAGCACATATTGCACAAATTACACATTGCTGGGAACACAGTTAACCCCTTGATTGCCTCCAGATGTTAACCCCTTCCCAACCAGTGTCATTAGTAAAGTGACAGTATATAGTATTAGCATTAATCACTATTTTAGTGTCACTGGTGATGTCAGTGTGTGTGTCTGTTTCCACCCACCGATTAGTGTCAGATTGAATGCTGCACTATCACAGTCCCACTATAAGTCGATGATCACTGCCATTACTAGTATAAAAAGAATTACTAAATAGAAATCCCACTTTATATACCATAGTTTGTAGACACTATGGGGTTGATTTACTAAAGGCAAATAGACTGTGCACTTTGCAAAGGGCAGTTGCACCAGATCTTAGTAAATCAGGTAAAGCCTAACTTTGCAAAGAGTAACCAATCATGTGCAAGGAAAATAAAAATGATAAACAGCATTTTTGCTTGCACATGATTGAATGATGGAAGTCAGCAGATCTTTTGCTCATTTACTAAGCTTTGGAGCAACTGCACTTTGCAAAGTACACAGTCTATTTGCCTTTAGAAAATCAACCCCTACAACTTTCACAAAAAACAGTTTACATTAAGGCCTCATACACACGGGCGTATATAAAAAAATAAACAAAAAGTCGGGTCTGACGTCAAGGAAAAAAAGTTGACTTTTTCGGCTTTATGCATTGGCGTTTTTGAGCGTTAGTGAGCGTCGGCGTCAATAGGCGTTTTTTAAAAAAAAATCATCCCTGTGCTATTTTTCAACCTAAAAATGTCAGCATCAAAAAAACACCGGTACAATATTAGGTGGCGTTTGTTGGCGTTTGTTGGCGTTTTGTGGCGTCGGCGTCAAAAAACGTCAACGTGGGTTCTACTTTCTGCTCACTAACGCCGACGCCACCTACAGCTCAAAAACGCCGACGTTTTTATGGGGCCATTGACTAACATGGAGAGCTGCAAAAAACGCCAGAAAACGCCGGCGTCAAAAAACGTCCGTGTGTATGAGGCCTTATTGTTTTTGCTTTTGTTTTACAAAAGACATGTAGCAGAATACATTTTGGCCTAAATTTATGAAGAAATTTGATTTTTTTTTACATTTTGTTGGATATGTTTTGTAGCAGAATGTAAAAAATATTGGGCTATTTTCTGTCTTTTTTCGTATATATGATTAAAAAAAACAATAAAACAGCGGTGATCAAATACAATCAAAACAAGTTTTTATTTGTGTGAAAAAATGGTAAAAATTCCATTTGGGTACAGTGTTGCATGACCACACAATTACCAGAAAAAGTAGCACAGTGCCAAATAGCAAAAAATTCCCTGGTCATAAAGGGGTAAAACATTCCAGAGCTTAAGTGGTAAAAATTATATTAAAGGCAGATTTTTTTTAAAAATAGCAAACATATAAAAAATATGAAAGAAAATAGGCTTGTTACAAAGGTTACTCATCCATATATATTACCAACCACCAAAAACATTTATGATCATGGACTTTACTGGTACCAGAGAGAGACGGTCACACAAATGTTCTAAAAAAAATACATTTATTACAAAATCGAGTAAAAACATTTTTAAAAAAGACATTGAAAATGTTCAAAATGCAACTTAGCTCATATCTATATATAATAATAGAATAACTTTGCTGTATATTTCAAGGAGTCAACGTGTTTCACAATAACCCGCTTCCTCAGGACCACCTTAATTTTATAGCAAAGGGAGAAATGGCCTATCACATTCAGAGTCTAGCTTTCAGATGGTGACAGGATGTTTTACAAGGATTTATACTTCACTTTAAGTAGTAAACGGTAAATAAATTATTATTTTGTTTGCAGGTAAGTGGACCATATAGCTAGAGAATTTCCAGCAGAAGTTATCACTCAGCCCTTCAGAATAAAGGGTGTTAAATGTGTATTGTGTTGTTAGTCTCCACCCATAATTAGAACCAACCCTCAATATCAGCCATGACCAACATGGATGCAAGTCCTGCAGAGCACCCCATATATCCCAATTATCCCCTGAAAACCTCTCCAACAGAGGGGGGAGGGGGAGAAGGAGATAACCATGGGGGTGGCAAATGAAGAAGGAGCAAAAATCCCAAATATGTGCTATTTCAATGATGTAGATCCGCAGGGGGAGCTCAACCTACAAATTTTTTTTGCACCAATATGAACTTTCAGTATTTCTATAATTTTTTTGGACCTTGAATTAGTTCCATCACAACTTGGCACACTTTGTTGGATTTTGCACTTCACAAAATTATGATTTACTTAAGATTGTATTTATAGTTTATGTTATGCACAGTTTGGTTGAGCGCTATATAATTTATATACTGTGGGATAATTAACGACAGGTTTAAGTCGTAGTGTGGCTGCTCACCCTTTTTTGCCTTTTACCTTACCCGTAGCGCAGTATTTTTCTATCAATGTACACCACCAACAACCAAGCATTACCATCTGCTTTTTTAGAACATTTGTGTGACCGTCTCTCTCTGGTACCAGTAAAGACCTTGATCATAAATGTTTTTGGTGGTTGGTAAATAGCAAACATGTTATACTTACCTGCACTGTGTAGTATAATAACCAGAAATTTAAACCGCACTCACTCTATGTACCCAATAAATGAATAAATAATAATCAATCAATAATTCATAAAACAGTGCAAATCGTGCAAATATGTACAAAAATAAGTGCAAAAATTAGTCCAAAGCAGTTCATACAATGAGCATTAGGTGGCGCTGCAACAATTAAAAGAGGCTTTGTGCGACACAGATCATGATGGTGACAACGCCTCCGCAAATATATGACAGAAAGTGACAGGTCCCAGAAAGAACACCAGGGTGTCTCTACACAAATGCCTTTAGTGATCCTCTCCACCGCAACATATAAGCGCACAGCACACTCACCAGATGGTTTTGACCCCCATTACAGGTAGTCAAAACAAGCATGGGTTGAAATCACTCCACTTTAGATGTCTCATCATGAACTGTGTTGCACAAAGTCATTTTTGATTGTTGCAGCGCCACCTAAAGCTGATTATATGAACTGCTTTGGACTAATTTTTACACATATTTTTACACATATTTGCACTATTTGCACTGTTTTATGAATTATTGATTGATTATTATTTATTCATTTATTGAATACATAGAGTGAGCACGGTTTAAATTTCTGGTTATTGTATATTGGTTGTATCAGCAACTACACACGTGCAGCTCTCTCATATTAACAAATTTTATTTATCCAATTACATCCATCTGCACGGGGAAGGGTTAAGCTATCTTTGATCATTGTTTTCATCTTCTGCTCTGTGTAGTGGTTTTGCATAGAGCAGCCCTGATCCTCCTCTCCTTGGGTTCCCCATTGGTGGGGGCACCCGAGCAGGCTTGCCCCTGAGCCGCTACTCTGTGTGTGCATTCACACACACTGAGCGTGGCATGGCCCCACCCCACTCTCTCCTCATTGGCTCACTGGCTGTGATTGACAGTAGCAGGAGCCAGGAAGAGGAGACCCGGGAGAGACGCTACTCTTGTGCACATCTCTGGATTGAGATGGGGCTCGGGTAAGTATTTGGGGAGGGGGGGGGACTGCACACAAATATTTTTTTACCTTCATGCATTCTATGAATCTTGCACCTTTACACCACTTTAAAAAAGAAAAAAAGTAGAGTCGATTTCAAAAGTTGGATTTAGGTTTGGATCATCAAGAGAAGAATAGAAAATTCCCATTGTGCAACGAGTCCATTAAACCATAATTAATATGACATTAAGAAAAAAAAATTAAGAAGCGGAGGATGCAGCAATCTCATTAAATTCTACATGTCACTCCACTGAAAGGTACAAATTCCTCTCCGTGAAAGTGAGCAGAAAGAATGGAAGGCGGCAGAAACAACGTATCACTTTATGCTCCTCAAATTTTCTTGTTAACTGAATTGCCTGCAATAGACAAAAAAGACATAAACAAATGCCTTTCATTATAGGGCTGACGCACTGCTATTACGGGGAACAATAAAATCTTTTGAAAAATAAATTATCAGTTAATGATACAATTCCTGTGAAATTGCTGTTGTTAAATTAGTATAAAGAGATGCAACAATTCTAAGAAAAGAATACAAAGGGAAAAAATAATGTATCAGAGACTTGCTCGAAATCTGCGTTCTCTGCATATCAATCAACAACGCACTTCTGTCATATCAATGATATTAAAGACCGTTTAATGGATTTTTAATTGTTGTTAAGGAGAGATTATTTTCATCAGTAGGTTTCATTTTCCAAAAAGAATATCTTCTATTTGTACTTGTAAAGATACATATTACCAATTTATGGACATGCCCTAAGACACAGGAATTCTGGAAAGCGGTGGCCGAGTGTCTCACGTGGTTGGGAGAGGTCCGGGTAGATCTTGACCCGCGGACCCTCCTCCTGGGTATCTGTGATACAGTGACCCCCATAAAACATAAGCAGTTGCTCATTTTCTACGCAACTTTCTACGCTAGGAAGACCATTTTAAGTAAATGGAAGCTGGTTGACCCTCCTACGATATCACAATGGAAAACGATGATTGACTCAGTGCTCCCTATCTACAAACTTACTTATGTCTAGGAACTGTCCAAAAAAATTCAACAGTATTTGGGCTTCGTGGGTGCAGGACAAAGACTTGCAACTCTAGACTGCTCTCGTCCTTTTAGTTGGAGCGTTGGATGATGGGCATGCTGCACTGCCTGGAGAAGCAGTCCCTCTCTCCCAGCTCCTTGTCCCTCTTCCCCCCCTCCCCCCTGGTCTGGGCCCCCCCTGATCTGGGGGGCTTCCCCCCTCTTGCTCCATGCCAGTATATAAATAGACTAACTGGGGGAAGTTCAAAACTAATCTTAGAAAGTATTATTTTACTGAAAGGGTGGTTGATGATTGGAATAAATTACCAACAGAGGTTGTGAGACAGTCAACAGTAAATGGCTTCAAACATGCTTGGGATAAACATAAATCTATAGTCAGACAACAAGGTTCATGTAAAAAAAAATATATATATAAAAAAAATTAAAAAATAAAAAAATAAAAAGGGCAGACTTGATGGACTACTCAGTCTTTTTCTGCCGTCACTTTTCTATGTTTCTATGTCTGTGATGATGGTATGCCCTGTATGCTCGACTGGGCTCAGCCAGACTGCTGAGCACTGTGAATAATGGGATTGGTACACCATGTTATGTTATGATGGGACATTACCCGTGCTTATCTGTAACCATTAAGCTGGTGCTATGATGTAAACATTGTGACCTGAAAGCCATGTCATGTTTGTGTTTGTTTGTTCCTCTACTTGATCATAAATAAAACTTTACTGTTAAAAAAAAAAAAAAAAATATTACCAATTTGTATGTCAACCGCATCAAAGGATAGAAATTCAACGGGATTAGGGATGAGCTTGGGTTCAGTCCCTGCCCTTCAGCTACACTTATATAAAGGCGGCGAGGAAGAGCGGGACCTACAATTCCCCAATGCAAATCCGAGAATCGGCTGAATGATTAAAAAAAAAAACAATGCTCACCTGATGTGGCTGAAAATGCAATTTTAGGCTGGGTTCACACTATCCGACAAAAAAACGGTCCTACTTTGATCCTACACTGCTGTGCGATTTACGGTCCTACATGGGGTCAAAGTCGGACCGTTTGTCTGTGAACAGGGATCCGACTTTGATCCCGACAATGCCAGGCACTTTGTGCTGTGGGGATCTTGAAGGGGAACTCCACGCCAAATTAAAAAAAAAAAAAACTAGCATGGGGTCCCCCTCCAGGAGCATACCAGGCCCTTTGGTCTGGTACGGGTTTTAAGGGGAACCCCCACGTCGAAAAAACAGCGTGGGGTTCCCCCCAAAATTCATACCAGACCCTTATCCGAGCACGCAACCCGGCAGGCCAGGAAAGGGGGTGGGGACGAGCGAGCGGCCCCCTCCCTCCTGGACCATACCAGGCCGCGTGCCCTCAACATGGGGAGTATGGGTGCTTTGGGGCAGGGGGGGCTCTGCGCCCCCCACCCCAAAGCACCTTGTCCCCATGTTGATGAGGACAAGGGCCTCTTCCCGACAACCCTGGCCGGTGGTTGTCGGGGTCTGCGGGCGGGGACTCATCGGAATCTGGAAGCCCCCTTTAACAAGGGGGCCCCCCACCCTATGTAAATGAGTATGGGGTACATCGTACCCCTACCCATTTACCTGGAAAGAAATATGTACACAAAAAAACCACACAGCTTTTTAAAATATTTTATTAAATCAGCTCCGGTAAGAATGGGGAGAGGCACTAGACACTTGTAAGGTAGTCTCCCCAAGACTGTCTGACAGACTTACGCAATTATATATTCTTCAGCAGACGTACCTGACGCCCCTCAGGATCTCTAGGTTTGGAGGTGGGAGCTCAGATATGTGTC
>BLSH010278230.1:671707-686409 GCA_018402905.1 Glandirana rugosa
CCTGGCTGTACTTCTCGTGTTCAACGTAATGCAGTGTTTTTGTTACTAAGGGATACTGTCGGAAGAATTGACGAGGCTGTACACAAAAAGTTTCAGCCTGGCTGAAACTTTTTCCAAGGACATGATGAAAACAGGCTGAAACTAGGATGAAGTCGGGTAACTTTCCGTAACTTCAGCCTAGTTTCAGAATAGTCACAGAAGTGACTAGGCTGAAACCGTACGCTGAACACGACACCCCTAGAACTTCCCCTTGAGGTGTGGTATAAAAATTTCTTTTTTTGACCGTACCCGAGGGGGACCCCATGCCAGTTTTTTTCTTTAAAAATATGGTGTGGAGTTCCCCTTCAAGATCCCCACAGCACAAGTCGCATGCCAAAGTCGGATCAGTGAAGACACTGATAAGACTTTGATCCGACTTCAATGCCTTTCAATGGGCTGAAGTAGGATCAAAGTCGGACAAAAGTAGTACAGGAACCTTTTTCAAAGTCGGTCCGACTTTGAAAAACACATGTCGGAGCAGTTAAGAAGGCTGTCATAGGGAATCATTGTTTTTGTGACGTAATGCAACTTGTGCTCTTCATGTCGGTCCGAGAATCGGACTAGTGTGAACCCAGCCTTAGTCAGCAGGCCTGCCCAATTAGCACCCATGTTCAGCAATGACTCAATCTCAATATCTGCAGAGCAAGAAGCATTGAGAATCTCCAATACAGTTCGCACAGTTTTGGCAACATACACTTTAAAGTGGTTGTAAAGCTGCCCCCACCCCCCCAAAAAAAAAAAAACATGCAAAGCAAAGACATAATGAGCTAGTATGCAGCGCATACTAGCTCACTATGAAACACTTACCTTGGAATAAAGCTGTTGCAGCGGTCTCGGCACACCGTTGTGACCTGCGACATCCTTTTTTCCGGGTCTGTGGCTCTGTCCAATCACAGCGCGGACACCAGCGCTGTGATTGGCGGAGCCACGCTGACGGCACTCCCGCGCATGCGCACGGGAGCCATCATGTACGGCGCAAATACAGAAGAAACGGCACCCTGGGCTACCCTGGGTGCCGATTTTTAGTGCGCATGTGCCAATGACGTCGGCACATGCAGATACAGGGGATATCTCCTAAACCATACAGGACCTTTAGTTAAGCCTTATTGTAGGCTTACCTGTAGTTTAAAGTGGTTGTCATGACTTGACAACCACTTTGCGGCTGCATCACCTGAGCGTTTTGTAGCTCGAAGCTCCAAAATTTCCAGGGAGAAAAAATGAAATGTTCCCGATGGTGTTAATTCACATCTCCAATCCACGTTGCCTGAAGCCAGATGCCTGAAGCTCAAAAAAGTTGTGGATCTACTTTTGTAGCTCTGGAATCAGGCAAATTGGTGGGTTTCTGAAGCGTTCCCCCCATAGAAATGCATTGAAATTTGAGAGTTTATGAGTGCTTTTGCACATTTTGTTGGGTGTTTAGATGCGTTTTTCTGCTCAAATGCAATAAATAAATAAAATTAAATAATATTAATAAATAAAGAAATAATAATAATAACTAAATCCTTTTCCTAAAATAAATAAATATATGAAATAACCACCAACCCCAACCCTGGTGTTTGTTTATTATTTATCTTTTTTTTAAGTTTTTTTTAGGATATAGGGTTAGTGTTATCCCCTAACCCTTGTGCTTGTTTGTTTGTTTACTTATTATTATTTATTTATTTATTATTTTTGTTAGAATTAACCCCTAACCCTAACAATAAATAAATAATGGGCTCCATTCACGGAACCAAATTATATGCGGTATGTAGGTGTCTGGACACATTTTCCCTAAATATCTCATGCGATCCTCCGACTGTCAATACACTACATGGTTTTGCGGTATTTACCACAAAAGGCTCATAACTGTCAGTCAATATTGCATGACAAGGGATTAAAGTAATCTCACAGAAGGAAATAAATAATTGAGTGCATGCAGTAATTAAGTAGTGGTCAAGGCATGCAGTGTTTAACCACTTCAATACCAGGCACTTAACCCCCTTCCCGCCCAGACCAATTTTCAGCTTTCAGCGCTGTCGCATTTTGAATGACAATAGCGTGTTCGTGCAGCGTTGTACCCAAACAAGATTTTTGTCATTTTGTTCCCACAAATAGAGCTTTCTTTTGGTGGTATTTGATGACCTCTGCGGTTTTTATTTTTTGCTCTACAAATAAAAAAAGGCCGACAATTTTTTAAAAAACCCAATATTTTTTGCTATTATACATATCCGAAATTTTTTTAAAAAAATTGTGGAAAAAAACAAACAATTGTCCTCTGTTTCTGTCACAAAACTTTGTAAATAAGTACATTTTCTCCATCACTGATGGGCACTGATGAGGCTACACTGAAGGGCACTGATGAGGTGGCACTGACAGGCACTGATGATGAGGCACTTATATGCAGCCCTGATAGGCGGCACTGATAAGCTGCACTGACGAGTACTGATAGGTGGCACTGATGTGCAGCACTGACGGGCACTGATAAGCGGCACTGATGGGCACTGATAGGTGGCACTGGTGAGCAACAATGACAGATTGCATTGTAAGATTGTCATTCCCTGGTGGTCCTGGGTGGCATCTGAAATTTGCATCCAGTGCCATCCATGTTGGACATTGTGCCACTTACCTGGTGGTCTAGGGTGGGCTCCCTGGCGGTCAGGGTGGGATCCCTGGTCAGCTCCCTGGTGGTCCTGGGGGGGGTTCTCCCTAGTGGTCCTGCGTAGTAATCCTAGGGGGGGATGTAAGGAGAGATGCCGATTGGCTCTCCTCTACTCGCGTCTGCTGACGCGAGTAGAGGAAAAGCCAATAAATGGCTCTTCCTGCTTACAGCGATGGAAGCTCTTTACCGAGATCGGTAATGCGGCGGGTCAGACCGACACACCGCACCATCGATCGCCGCCATGCGCTCCCCCGTGGGCGCACAGTTGTGGGTTATCCTTAAAGACGTCAATGGAAAACAGAGCAAGAACCCCCTAAATGGGACTTTAAATTGGGACAACCAACTCATTAAGAGGAGAACAAATTATAAAAACAATCAAAGTTTATTTGTACACATTAAAAATGGTAAGACAACACATATAATCAAAGCAACATGAGACATGCACAAGGGAACAGGAAGAGTGTGTCCCCATGATAAGACGATAGCAAGTGACAAATGTAATGGCAAAATGGTGAAATGGTTAAAAGACCACTGGTCTGCCCCACAAAGGGGGTAGAGCAAGACCCAACGCGTTTCGATGTAACAGAATGAGATATCTTCCTCAGGGGTAGGTGGTCGGTAATTAAAAGCAATAATCATCTGGGACCGGATGTTTCATACTTATAATCTGGTAATCAAGAGACATCCACTCCAGAAAATATTTCAGATGTCAGGATAAACGATATGGAAAACAAACAAAAATTGTCCAAACACGATTAGTTGCCAAAAACGGTAACAAGTGGGGTTCCCAGAAGGGGAAAGGCCAAGGTTAGTGTGATGACACATATAGATCTGGCAGGAAATAATCCCCAAAAAAGGGGAATTCCAATAATAGAGACCAAAAAGTTGTGCCTATAGTCCTACTCTAACCACTTAAATTCTGGAAGATTTACCCCCCTTCATGACAGGCCGTTTTCTTGTGATGCGACACTGTGTTATTTTAACAGACAATCACACAGATGCGTGGCGCTGTACCAAAATAAAAGTTGAATCCTTTTTTTCCCATTAATAGAGTTTTCTTTTGGTGGTATTTGATCACCTCTGCGGTTTTTATTTTTTGCGCTATAAACAAAAAAAAAGAGTAAACATTTAAAAAAAACAACAATATTTTTTACTTTCTGCTATAAAACATATCCAATAAAAAATGTGCAAAATCTAATTTCTTCATCAATTTATGCCAATATGTATTCTGCTACATATTTTTGGTAAAAATATCCCAATAAGCGTATATTAATTGGTTTGAGCAAAAGTTATACTGCCTACAAACTGTGGGATATTTTTAGTCATTTTCTTACTGGTAATGGCGGCAATCAACGACTTATAGTGGGACTGTGCTATTGCAACAGACAAATCGGACACTAACTGACACTTTTGACACTTTTTGGGGACCAGTGACACTAATACAGCGATCAGTGCTAAAAAATATGCACTGTCACTGTACTAATGACACTGGCTGGGAAGGGGTTAAAGCGTAAGTCCACCCTAAAACTAAAATCCTTGCATCTACAGACACGCACATTCTAACAGTAGCCTTTCTAGCCCTGTAAAGAAAAAATTGGTATACATACCTTTTCCGAAGCCATTCCAACCCGATCTCCTGCGGAGGAAGCTCTGCAGAGAACACGGCAGACAACGGCTGTGAAATGAATGGGAAGCTATGTCACCCATAGACTTACTATGGCTCTTCCTCCTTCCTTGCACCCACCTCTACAGCGAAGCCACAGATGACAGCTCAGCACGGGATCTGGTTGCATTGCCTGCGGAAAAGGTATGTATGCTGATTTTATCTTCACAGTGTTAGATAGGTTAGTGTTAGATCAGTTCATGGATGTCTGTAGATTCAGGAATATCCTTTAACATCAGGGGCGATGAAAGGGTTAACTGTGTGCTTAGGGGGTGCTTTCTAACTGTGTCGGGGATGGTTGTACTGTGGGAAGGTAGAGATCCGTGTTTCTGATTAGCAGAAACACAAGATCCCTGGCTTCCCTTGTCACAAAACGGTGATCTGCTTTGTTTACATAGGCAGACCGCTGTTCTGCCTTTCTCCCAAACGATTGGCGGGTCCTGCCTGACATCGTGATTACCGTACCCACTGATTGGCTTCCACGCACAGTGGAAGCGGGTCGCTGGCAGCGCGGGTGTTCCAGACACGGAAGTGTCAGATCACGTACCTAGTATGTTATCTGCCACAGAGCGGTCGCCCTGCTGCAGTATATCTGCACGGGGTGGTTGTGAAGAGGTTAACCACTTAGAAACTGCCCACCACATATGTACTGCGGCAGGGCGGCTCTATTGCACGAAACAACATACCTGTACGTTGTTTCATGCACGAGATGCTTTGTGCGTGCCCGCTGCATGCCAGGGGAGCCAATCCTCTCGTCCAGTGGCCCATGATCGATCCACATAGAGGCAGAACGGGGATCTGCTTTGTTTACATTGGGGGAAGTAATCAGGAACACGGATCTCTGTGTTCTTCCTATCAGTCCACCCCCACACAGTTAGAACACACTAGCAGAACACATTTAACCCTTTGATCGCCCCTGATGTTAACCCCATCCCTGCCAGTGTCATGTATACATTGATCAGTGCATTCTTTTAGCACTAATCACTGTATTGGTGTTACTGGTCTCTTAAACGTGTCACTTAGTGTCAGATTTGTCTGCCGCAAGGTCACAGTCCTGCTAAAAATCACTAAACACCACCATTATCAGTAAAAACAATAAAAAATGAAAAATTCCATAAATATATCCCATAGTTTGTAGACACTATAACTTTTGCGCGAACCAATCAATATACGCTCATTGGGAATTTTTTTAACAAAAATATGTAGAAGAATACATATTGGTATAAACTGATGAATACATTAGTTTTTTTTTTGTTTTTTTTTTAATTGGATATATATATATTTTTTTTTCAAAATTGTCGCTCTTTTTTTGTTTATAGCGCAAAGAATAAAAACTGCAGAGGGGATCAAATACCACCAATAGAAAGCTCTATTTGTGGGAAAAAGGACATTTTGGGTACAATGTCGCACGCCTGTGTAATTGTCAGTTAAAGTAACACAGTGCTGTATCACAAAAAAATGGCCTGGTCATTAACCACTTCAGCCCTGGAAGGATTTCCCCCTTTATGACCAGAGCACTTTTTTGCGTTTCGGCACTGCGTCGATTTTACTGACAATTGCATGGCTGTACGACGTTGTACCCAAACAAAGTTGACGTCCTTTTTTTCCCCCACAAATAGAGCTTTCTTTTGGTGGTATTTGATCACCACTGCGTCACTTCTGGTCACCGCTATAAACAAAAAAACAGTGACAATTTTGAAAAAAAAAAACATTTTTTTTACTTTTTGCTATAATACATATCCCAAAAAAAAAAATGTATTCATCAGTTTAGGTCAATATATATTCTTCTACATATTTGTGGTAAAAAAATCACAAGCAGGGTATATTGATTAGTTTGCGCAAAAGTTGCCGCGTTTACAAATCATGAGCATTCATTTTTTTTTTTTTTTTTTTTTTTATTTTTATTACTAGTAATGGCGTTGATCTGTGATTTTTATCAGGTCTGCGACATTGCGGTGGACATGTCGGACATTTTTGACACTTTTTTGGCCCCAATGACATTTATACAGCGATCAGAGCTAAAAATAGCCACTGATTACTGTATAAATGTCATTTGCAGGAAAGGGGTTTACCATCAGGGGGCGATCTAGGGGTTAAGTGTGTTCCCTAACTGTGTTCTAACTGTATGGGGGCTGGGCTGGGCATGACAGATCTAACTGATCCCGAGTACAGGGAACAGTAGACCTCTGTCATGCCGCTGTGGTGTTTACATCAGTGGTTCCCCGTTCTGGCTCTCTCACAGGCAATCGCAGGTCCCCGTCGGACTTTGAGTCAGCCCGCCCCACGGCCCCGCTCACAGAGCGCGCATCGGGCACGCACCCACTACTCGCGCATGCGCAAATCGCCGTTAATGAACGACAATTCGCGGGAACATGCCACTTTGCAGCTGTCTTTCTACGCAAAGGCAGTCGGCAGGGCTGAAGTGGTTAAGTCAAATAGACTGTACAATTTGCAAGTTGCTCCAGAGTTTAGTAAATGAGGTAAAGCTTTACTTTGCAAAGAATACCTAATCACATGTAAGGAAAATTTTAAAAAATTGCATTTTTGCTTGTACATGATTGGATGATGGAAGTCAGCAGAGCTCCCTCTCATTTACTAATCTCTGGAGCCAGAGGCGGCACTCTAATTAGGCAAATTAGGCAGTCCTCTAAGCCCTCACACTCACAGGGGCCTCGCAACTGCCTAATTTGACACTGACACCAGCACCGAGATAGAGAGTACTGATACCAGCACTTTAAAGCTCTTAACATATGCAATTTATAAAGTTAATTTTTTTATCGCTTGAATTATTTTTCCCATTATTGGCATGAGTAGGGCCTCATGTCTAGGTTTTGCCTAAGGCCTCACATAGCCTAGAGCCGCCTCTGTCTGGAGCAACTGCAAAGTCCCCAGTCTATGTGCCGTCAGTAAATCAGCCCCATCACATACAGTAAATCCACCCCATTACATGTAATGAAATATGTTTATTTTCTCTGGTTATTTCACCAGATTTTTGGAGACTTTTTTTATATATACTGTACAAGCATATCCATCATTTGCTGCAAACCTCCCAATCACTCCAACCATAATACAATGTACATGCATATCACAATGCTCTAATCCCTTGTTAGAACATATGTCATATGTGGTGGGAATATTTTACTTATTCGCAATTATTTTTAAAGATACCTTTGACTCAAATATTCGCAAAACAGAAATGGGATTATGAATAGAGAGATATTCTTACAAAGGTTAGGAGAGGGGTACCATCAATTTGAAGGTTTGACAGGTGGATACCAGAGTGACACTTTTAAGAACATCAGAGAATGACAATGGCTATTTTCTAACTTGAAAAACCAGACCTGTCCAAAGATATAGCAATCACTTCACCAAATATCACAGCAAAAATGACTTTAACGCAAGGTTTCTCAACCAGGGTTCCATGGAACCTCTCAATCTTTTCAACACGGAGGAACCCTTGAAATAATTCTCCGGTCTCGAGGAACCTCTGCTAAAAATGAGGAATCTACAACTCATGATACATTAGTGTGATGGTCAATGGGAAGAATGCTCCTTACACTTGTGGTCATTGGAAAGAATTACCTTCTTATAGATAGCTATAATAGCAATGGTGTCAGTGGGAACTTATCTGAGAGGCAGAAATTGCTCATTGAACCCCTAGCAACCTCTAAAGGAACCCTAGGGTTCCACGGAACCCTTGTTGAGAATCAATGCTCTAGAGGTTACCAGAGGAAAATAGCATAAAAAATTAAACACATGTATAAATACCCTTCTTCCACCAATAAAAAAAGACAATTTTGTCATTTTTATTGGTGGAAGAAGAGTATTTATACATGTATGTAATTTTTTATACTGTGTTCAGTCAATATTTTACATTTTAAACCACCTGAATACTGAGCACTTTCACCCCCTTCCTGCCCAGACCAATTTTCAGTTTTTTGTGCTCTCACATTTTTAATGACAATTACTCAGTCATGCTAAATTGTACCCAAATTAAATTTTTATCATATTTTTTTCACACAAATAGAGCTTTCTTTTGGTGGTATTTATTCACATTTTGCAATATAAGCGAACAAAGAGCGAAAATTAAAAAAAAACAAAAACAATATTTTCTACTTTCTGTTTAAAAAAATATCCAATAAAATCAAATTTCATGATACATTTAGGCCAGAATGTATCCTGCTACATGTCTTTTGTAAAAAAAAAAAAAATCCTGATAAGTGCACAATAATTGGTTTGTGTGAAAGTTATAGAGTCTAGAAGCTATGCTACGTATCATTGAAAATTGATCAATCCTGATGTACTGACGGCCTATGTCATTTCTTGAGGCCCTAAAACACCAGGACAGTACAAATACCCCTTTTTGGACAGAAGACAGTGCAAAGTATTTCGTAAGAGGCATAGTGAATTTTTTGAAGTTGCAATTTCTTCCCACAATGCTTTGGAAAATGAAGAAATAATATCTTTTTCACAAAATTGTCATATTAACAAGTTATTTCTCATACACTGCATAGGCACAGGGCCGCTGTCATAAATCATGGGGCCCAGTACAGCCTACCTAATGGGGCCCCCTTTGACTCCGCCCTCGTCCCCACCCCTGGCTCCCCCCGACCCGATTTTCACCATTTTAAAATAGCGTGGTTAAAGGGGCTGTAAAAACGCAGCTCAGCTGAGCGTTTTTACTGACCCCCCCCCCCCCCCATGACAAGTGTAAAGGAACATCTCACAGTGCCTTATGATCTTTAGGCCTCATTCACACAGGTGTTTTTTTTACTGCTTCCAAACACCCCTCCATGTTATCCTGTATGTCAATGCACATATAGACTTTTAGAATCTTTTAATGGCAGGGGCGCTTACAACCAGGAAAAAAACAAAGGGCCTGTGCATCCAGGAGCAGCAGCGTTTTGGCAAAAAAAAGCTTGACACATCTAAAAGTGTCTAATGCTTTTACAAGCGTTTTGGCGTGTTACAGGTGTTTAGCTTTAATTAATTTCAAAGACCAGAATAAATTATTATTCCGGCCAATGAAAAGCCAATGAGCTTGGTGCCTGTAAGGCTACTGCCAAGAGGAGAAGCATTTTTAAACCATCCTATGTGTATTTAAGCCTTATAGGTTTAGTAGAATCATCCACACAGGACAGAGGGTGCTCTATTTCTTTATAAAAGTGTCACATGGCTGTTGGATGCTGACTTTGTACATTTATAGCTGTGCTGTGTGCTACACATTGTAACACACAGTGCATCCACAGCAAAGTCAGCACCCAACAGCCATGTGACACTTTTATAAAGAAATAGAACACCCTCTGTCCTGTGTGAAGGATTCTACTAAACCTATACGATGTTAAAAGGCACTCTGAGCACTTTGGATGATTCTATTAGGACATCACAACGGCTGTAACACCTCACTGCGCACTCACTGTGTGCTGCAGAGTGCCTCCCGTGCTACCCGACATTGCCGCTCATATTCTCTCTCCTGTTCCCTCCCTGCAAGCTCTCACATCTGTCCCGGCATCTGAAAGAGCAGAGCAGCCGCAGATGAAGCACTTTAAAGATCACTCTGCCAAACACTGACACTAAGGAGATAGATAGCAGCCGGGAATGCAGAGCATGCAGCTGGTGTGTGTACCTCCGCCCCGAAAATGCAAAAATAGTCCCTCAGCTCCAACCTCCTGGGCCCCTCTATTGAACTTATGGGGCCCAGAAAAAATATATATTTATACACCCCCTAAGCAAGAAGGAGCTTGGGAGGTAATTTAGTAAGCCTGAATTTTTGTTTAGAAGAAATTAATTCTAAAGCTGGCCGGGCCCCCCTGATGAGCTGATAGGGCCCGGGCCCGGTACAACTGGGCTGGCTGTACTGCCCTATCAGCGGCCCTGCATAGGCATACTTGCAATTACACCCAAAAAAATACATTCTGCTACTCCTACTGGGTATGGTGATACCACATGTGTGAGAGTTTTCCACAGCATGGCCACATACAGAGGCCCAACATCCAAGTAGCACCTTCAGGCATTCTAGGAGCATAAATTACATATCTTATTTCATAACTACCTATCACACTTTTGAAGGCCCTGGAGCACCAGGACAATGGAAACACCCACAAAATGACCCCATTTTGGAAACCAAACACCCCAACGTATATTCTGTGCGGCATTATAAATCTTTTGAACATGTCATTTTTTTTCCACAAGTTTTTGTGGAATGTGGGGGAAAAAATGAAAACGCATTTTTTTTTACACAAAGTTGTCAATTTATAAAACTTTTCTAACACATAGCAAGTACATAGCAAAAACTACACCCCAAAATACATTCTGCTACTCATCTTGAGTATGGCGATACCACATATATGAGACTTTTACGCAGCCTGTGAAAATTACACATCTAATTTCCTGACTAGTTATTACAGATAACAGATGTTGATCACTGGGACAGATGTGCACAGATGTTGATCACTGGGACAGATGTGCACAGATGACAGATGTTGATTATTGGGACTGATGTGCGCAGATGACAGATGTTGCTCACTAGGACAGATGTTGATAACTGCGACGGATGTGCACAGATGTTGACCACTGGGACAGATGTGCGCAGATGATAGATGTTGATCACTGGGACCGATGTTGATCACTGGGACAGATGTGCACAGATGTTGATCACTGGGATTGATGTGCGCAGATGTTGATCAATGGGACTGATGTATTTTGCTTTGTGGGGACACTGTGTGGGAACACTTTGTGGGGCACTGTGTTTGTATACTTTGTGGGGACACTGTGTTTGGACATTTTGTGGGGACACTTGCTGTGTGATCAGTGAGTGTAAAGTTCTGTACACTCACTGGTCCCCACCGGCAACACAGACCGGCTCTCCTTCTCCTCACTGACAGGCCCTCTGTGAGGAGAAGCAGAACCAATCAACTGACAGCCAGCTAATTTAACATCACATGATGGCTGTGATTGGACACAGCCATCATGTGATCAGATGGGCCAATCACAGAGCCCTTCTGCTGATCGGAGATGCGCTGTGTTCAGGGGATACGAGGACATCATGATCGCACCACTGCTCGGCCATGTGGTCGAGTGCGCGGACTCGTTCTGAGGGACGTTCCTGTACATCCACTCAGACCGGCATAGTGGCCAACCAACGGTTTGTGCTGTGGCTGAGTGGGAAGAAGTTAAAGATATTTTGTATATACTTAATCACTTCATCTCCATTAGATTTATCCCCCTTCCTGGCCAGGCCATTTTTTGCGATACAGCAATGCATTACCGACAATTTTGCGGTCATGCGACACTGTACCCAAATAAAATGTATGTTCCTTTTCCCCATAAATAGAGCTTTCTTTTGCTGGTATTTGATGACGGAGGACATTTGTGATGAAAGATGTGGACTTATCTATGTCAGAAAAGCACGTAACAGGTCTACTGAGGACTAGTCTTATTTAAAGTGGTTGTAAAGGCTCAAGGTTTTGTACCTTTGTGCATTCTATGCATGAAGGTAAGAAACCTTCTGTGTGCAGCAACCTCCCCAGCCCCCTGCTAATACTTACCTAAGTCCCATCTCTATACAGCGATGTGCACGAGAACAGTGGCTCTCCTAGACCTCCTCCTCCTCATTGGCTGAGACAGCAGTTGTAGCAAATGGCTCCAATCGCAGCCAGTGAGCCAGAAAGGTGAAAGTGAGGGCGGGGGCACACAGAGCAGTGGCTCAGGAGCGAGCCTGCTCAGGTGCCCCCAGAGCAAGCTGCTTTCTCTGGGGGCACTCAGCAGGAGAGAGGGGCCTGGACACTGGTGGGGGACCTGAGAAGAGGAGGATCAGGGCTGCTCTGTGCAACACCAATGCTTTTTATTGATATGTTTGCTATTAGAAAAAAATCTGCCTTAAATATCACTTTAACCAGCTGTTGGCACTTGGTGTACTACGCGTGCCCAAAAAAACTGCATAGAAGAGCACAGGGTAGGTGTAGTACATCCTGTCCTTCTGGGCCACTGCTGCGGCTCTCTTGCACTTGCAGGCATTTCCTGTCTGTAAATGACAGCCAGGAGTTGCTGTGTAAATACAGCAAGGAAGGGTTCTTTCAGTTCTCCCATAAAGAGGAGTGTATTGATCACATGGTTAAGAGACAGGTTCTCCCATTGGAGGACTTTGATGCAGTAGTGGGCTTGAGCACTTTATGGCCATATGGTGTAACTAACTCCCCATATTTATGTTTAACCACTTCAGCCCCGGAAGGATTTCCATCTTTAGGACCAGAGCACTTTTTTCAATTTGGCACTGCGCCACTTCAAATGGTAATTGCGCTGTCATGCAATGCAGTACCCAAACAAAATTTGCATCCTTTTTTCCCCACAAATAGGACTTTCTTTTGGTGGCATTTGTTCACCACTGCGCTTTTAATTTTTTGCGATATAAACAAAAAAGGAACGAAAATTTTGAAAAAAAAAGTGATATTTTAAACTTTATGTTATTACAAAAATACAATAAACTAAATTTTAGTCATAAATTTTTGCCAAAATGCATTCAGCCAATGTCTCGGGTGAAAAAAAAGCCAATTAGCATATATTTATTGCTTTGCGCAAAAGTTATAGCGTCTACAAACTAGGGTACATTTTCTGGAATTTCCGCAGCTTTTATTTTATGACTGCCTATGTCATTTCTTGAGGTACTAAAATGGAGGGGCAGTACACCCCCCCCCCTAATGACACCATTTTGGAAAGTAGAGACCCCAAGGAATTTGCTGAGAGGCATGTTGAGGACAGTGAATATTTTATTTTTTTGTCATTTGTGATTAAAAAATTACCAAAAAAAAAAATGACACAAAGTTGTTACTGAAATGATATATTGCTCACATATGCCATGGGTATATGTGAAATTACACCCCAAAATACATTCTGCTGCTTCTCCTGAGTATGGGGATACCCCATGTGTGAGACTTATTGGGAGCCTATCGGCGTACGGGACCCCGAAAACCAATCACCTCCTTCAGGATTGCTAAGGGCAAAAATTTATGCTTTCACCCCACACTACCTATTACAGTTGCAGAGGCCATGAAATGCCCAGATAGCACAACCCCCCCCCCTCCCAAATGACCCCATTTTGGAAAGTAGACACCCCAAGCTATTTGCTGAGAGGCATGTTGAGTCCATGGAATATTTTATATTTTGCCACAAGTTTCAGGGAAATGACAATTCTTACTAAATGATAAGTTACTTGAACATGCAATGGGTATATATGAAATTACACCCCAAAATACATTCTGCTGCTTCTTCTGAATCAGGGGATACCACATATTTGAGACTTTCTGGCAGTCTATCCGCGTACAGAACCCCAAAATCCAATCACCGCCTTCCGGCTTTCTAAGTGCATAAAAAGCTGATTTTACTCCTCACTCCCTATCACAATTTCGGAGGCCATGGAATGCCCAGATAGCACAAAATCCCCCCCAAATGACCCCATTTTGGAAAGTAGACGCTCCAAGCAATTTGCTGAGAAGTATTTTGAGTATTTTGCAGATCTCACATTTTGTGACAAAGTTTTGAAATTTGAAAAAAGTAAAAAAAAAAAAAAAATCAGTTTATTTCTTCATTTTCCAAAACAAATGAGAGCTGCAAAATGTGCACCATGCCTCTTAGCAAATACCTTGGGGTGTCTACTTTCCAAAATGGGGTCATTTGGGGGGGTTTTAGCTACCTTGACATTTCAGGGCCTCCAAAACCGTGATGGGTACTGAGGAGTAAAATCACCATTTTATGCCCTTAGAAAGCCTGAAGGAGGTGATTGGTTTTCAGGGTCCTGTACGCTGATAAGCTCCCAAAAAGTCTCACACATGGGGTATCCCTATACTCAGGAGAAGCAGCAGAATGTATTTTGGGGTGTAATTCCACACATACCCATGGCATGTGTGAGCAATATAACATTTCAGGGACAAATTTGTGTAAAAAAAAAAAAAAGTAAATAAAAATTGTCATTTCCCGGAAACTTGTGGCAAAATATAAAATATTCCATGGACTCAACATGCCTCTCAGCAGATAGCTTGGGGTGTCTACTTTTCAAAATGGCGTCATTCAGGGTTTTTTTTTTTTTGCTATCTGGGCATTTCATGGCCTCCGAAACCTGGATAGGTAGTGTGGGGTGAAGGCATAAATTTTCGCCCTTAGACATGCTGAAGGCGGTGATTGGTTTTCGGGTCCCGTACGCGGATAGACTCACAATAAGTCTCACACATGGGGTATCCCAGTAAACGGTGTTCAAAGGCCCTTTACTGTTAAAAATAAATGAAAAAAAAAAAAAATGTGTTTAAACAGGGACTTTACAATATAACGAGTGTGTACGGTACCCATACACACCTTAATGTGGGGTTTTAT
>BLSH010278230.1:692082-708046 GCA_018402905.1 Glandirana rugosa
GGAAGGAAAAACGGGGTAGGGTGAAGAATCTTCGGTGTGGGGAATATCCGAGGTGGGTGAGACATGTGTTACATGTCATATTGAGTCGACAGTCAGAATTAAGAGTTATTTTATAACGACCGAGTAAGTAGGTAATTTAGGGTTTCCATTTCTTAATGTACTCGACACTCCAGACGTGTCCTTGGGTCTTGTCTGACCGTAATACACCCCAAAGTATAGGGTAGTTCGAGGTAGGATTAAGGAATAAAATATTATCCTTACGACCTTTAGGAGGTGATTGGGGACTGTGTTCCACTCGGTATCTTTACAGGGACCAAAAACCTTGACTCGTCGGTGGGTGGAGCCTATAAGGGGTGTGGCTTCTAAGAAGTGGGATGGGGCAAAAAGGAAGGGCAGGGTCTGGCGCCCCACCATCTTAAAACTTCACCAGCCGCCACTGCTGATTAGTGTCACAAGGGTCACAAGTCAGATCGCTGCACTATATGACACTGTGACAGGGGGGTAACAGGGAGTGAAAGGGTTAACTGGGGGCGATCAAGGGATTAAATGTGCCTATGTGACCTGGTGTCAGTGTGGTGTTGGTGCAACTCACGTTTCTGATGCTCCTTCTTCCTCGCTGAAACCGAAAAGGGCTTCAGGGAGGAAGTGGAGCTCACTTCCTCTGCCTCTGTTTACATTACTATCATTGGCAGGACCGATCGGAAGGGCCAGGCCAAAAATCATTGGCCTGGCCCTGTAGATTGATCGGCCCTGTGTTGAATGGCGCTGTAGCACCCGCGCCTGGAGCACGCGCGCCCACGGCTTGTGATCGCGGCCGCCGTCATATGACGGCGGTTTGCGATATCGAACCACCTTGTCGTCGACGACCTGCGGTTGGCGGTCGGCAAGTGGTTAAGATGTTCAGGTGCTTTTAAATAGCCTTGCATGATTTAAATGTCATTATTGCATGTGTGTGCTGTAATATGCTGTTCTGTTTGTATGGTCTTATAGCAGCACCATCTCTATTGTAATACATTGTTAGGGTGTGCCCCCCCCTATATTTACTAGCACTAAAAATATAGCAGTAAAGCACCTGAAAACTGCCTCTCATGCCGAGAGGCAAAACCCAAGTGCTTTCACACGGAAGCGCCACAACATGAGCGCATTTAATTCCTTCTTAATCCCTTCTTGGGGGTTAAAAGCGCCCCGCTTGCAGCCGAAAAGCGGCACTTAAACAGCAGTAAAGTGTAGCTAAAACTAGCAACGCTTTACCACTGTGTCAAAGGGCTCTTACAGTTGAACACTGTATAAAGTGCATTTTCATGAAAGCGCATCAAAGATGCGGCAAGCTGAATTTTTTTCAACACTCCACACCCAAAACGCACATAAAACACATAGCTGTGATTGGGGCCTAAGGTGGTTGATTTGTGTTTTTTTCCAATCCCTTACCACCTACCTAAAATGTGCAATGGCAGCTGGAGGGGTTAATACAAAACCGTGACTGTGATGCTTTGCTTCACAGAGCAGAAAAAATGATAAAGCATTTCATATTTCTCATCATCTCATGGTGGTGGAGGAAGAACCCATGTGGATCAAAGCAGAATTTCCAAAATCCACATCTTGCGACAACACAAATTAGAATTTTTTTTTTTTTTCTGGTTTAGGTACATTTTTCTATTATGTTTGTTTCTTTATTACACTGTATAGCAGTGATTTGTAACAACATTAATTTGATACATTTTGTTTGGATTTTTAGTATCGATTTTATATTTTGGGTGGATACAATGAGTCACAATACAAACAGCAATATACTGTATGACTGTGGATACATTGTATTTGTATAGGACTGTTTTAAACTCAAAACACGCAATATTTGATAGTTGATATTGTATTAACACAAGAATGCAGATTTTCTCGTCTAGCATAAAGAGCGAGGAGAAATCACGACATGACAGATTGTCACAGGGTCTGTGGGTTTGGGGATTAAAGTATAACGTTACACAAATTTCACGGAGCTGTCATAGAAGAAATTCCAGTTTGTTGTCTATCCAAATGAAGGTGTGATGACCTAGGAGGGTAGAGAGAGAGCACAGAGGCAGATTACATGGACGCATTGTCCAATCATGTACAAGCAAAAATACAGATTTCTTTTTTCCCTTGCACGTGATTGGATACTCTTTGCAAAGTGAAGCCTTACCTCATTTACTAGGCTCTGGAGCAACTGAACTTGCAAAAGGTAACTGCACTTTGCAAAGTTCAGGGTCTATTTGCCTTTAGAAAATCAACCCTAATGTGTGGGGTGTGTATTCCGGTACACGGGTGGGGGGGTGAGAGATGGTATGGCTAGGGCCAAGGGGATTCAGCAGGGTTCCAGGAAGGTGGGGTGCAGTGACAAGGGGAAGTCCATAGGCAACAATGCAGGATCGGGTGATAGTAATATGATGCAGCAGAGGGTAAGTCAGCAAAATGGCATAGCAGGCATAGCAATCTGGGCACAGAAAGGTACAGCAGGCATAGTTAACAGTTTAAAGGGTAGCAACTGCAGGGCACAGCTCATGGGGCAGTGATCAGAGGTCACAGCTCACAAGGCAGTGATCAGAGAGCACAACTCACAGGGCAACTACTGGTGGTGAGAGAAGACAGGGCCCTGGGGCCCTGAGGGAGGTGAAGGTCTGGGTCTACCTGGCTGCAATGTCAGTGAGAACTGGGGAGAGCAGGGGATACAGCGAGTAGAGGCTCCTGGGCAAGGAGAGGCAGAGGGGGGACCTCACTGACAATTCCCCCCCCCCCACCAGTGGCGGCCCACCCATAATGGGCAAAAGGCACGCCACCCCCTTAATCCCATGCGCCTGGCCCCTAATCTACATGCAGTGTGCCGGACACGTGGATTTCAATGGGGGTTTTTTTTTAAGCACATGATTAGAGCCTGAAGCTCTAATTGGCTTCATAAAAGAGTGGCACTGCACCCTGTGTGACATTAGCAAATTAATATTCGCTATTGTCTTCCTGATTCTCCCCCCAGCCAATCAGGAAGCGGGCCCTGAGATACGATTGGCCAGGGAGTCTTAGGACTTCATGTTCAGCAGGAAGGAGAAGCAACGGCCCCGGCTCTTCCCTCGGCAAGCTGGAGTGAGGAGCAGCAGACCTACCCCGGATCCTCGTCATCTGCCTCCTAAGGTAAGACCTCTGATCGCCGTCTTCCCTTCCATCTCCTGCAGAGGGAGGGAGGTAGGATTGGATTTGTGGCCCCTTTCTGAGCTCTGAGCTCTTCTTAGATGTGCTCCAGTTCATGGGGTGATCTTGTCCTTTCAGCCACCTGGCAGCCCCTCCAGAGCTGGGATCTGAGCAGCAGGGACAAAGCCTAACCAGCAGCCTGATAATTGGCAGTACTCCTCTCCTCTCTATCCCTTCCCATGTTATATAGTATTAGTACTGCACCCCACACCCCTTTTATACTGGAACTACAAATATTTGCATATTACATATATTAAAATCTTTCATTTGCGGCAACTTTCCTTTCATTAAACTGTGCAGTGCAGACAGTTCAGTGGTCCCCTATACTGGACAAATGGTTAACCGGATGCAATTATTCGGGGGGCTTTTTAATGAAGAGGATCATCACCTTCCTGTCCATCTCCTCGGGGGGTGGCGTTAGTGCGAGTGAGGGGGGGCAGGTTTGTTTGCCCCCCAAAATATTGAGCACCAGCCGGCACTGCCCCCCAATCTGACTGAGGTATTTCAGGAAGAATACCACATCGTGGCCACTAGATGGTGCTTATGATCATAGGAAATAATATTGTGGCCAATGTGACCAGGAAATGCCTGGTGAAAGCAACTATGTGCACAAACATTCACTAGCTAATACAGTTGTACTCATAAGTTTACATACCCTGGCATAATTTATGATTTCTTGGCTATTTTTCAGAGAATATGAATGATAACACAAAAACATTTCTTTCACTCATGGTTAGTGTTTGGCTGAAGCCATTTATTATAGATAAACCGTGTTTACTCTTTTTTAAATCATAATGACAACAGAAACTACCCAAATGACCCTGATCAAAAAATGAAAAATGGCCAAGAAATCATAAATTCTGCCAGGGTATGTAAACTTATGAGCACAACTGTACTGTATGTCCATACTGAATTTTGACAGCAAATTTCTCCATTAGAGCTATTAGCCGTAGAGCCATTGCCATTCCTTTGTAAGTGAGTCATGGTGGTGATGAGTCCAGTCAAGGTAATGGGTGATGAGGCAGGACCCCTCCTATACCCATCTTCGAGCACTTACCTTGTCTCCATCCCTACCCACCTCAGAGCACTGTTCCCTGTCTCTGTCCCTACCCATCTCCGAGCACTGTACCCAGCGGCAGCCCGTCCATTAGGGGCGCATGGACGCCACCCCCCTATTCATACATCCGGCCCCCTGATCTACATACAGGGAGCCGGACTATGGATTCCATTGGGGGGGGGGTGTTTTTTTGAAGCACACGATTAGAGCCAGAAGCTCTAATAGGCTTCAAAAAAGGGTGGGCTCTGCTCCCCGATCCCACCCAGTTGTGTGACCATTGCAAATTAATTTTTGCTATTTTCACACTAAATCTCCTCCCCGCCAACCAGGAAGCGGGTGTGGGACCCATTTCCCCCTTTGGCCAAAATGTCAGGCATCCAATAGGACGTGGAGCTGTGGAGGAAGCCGCTGGAGCCACTGCTCGCAGCCCACCACCCTGGAGCTGCTGCCCGCACCCCGCCCCCCTGGAGCCACTGCTCGCATCCCACCACCCTGGAGTCACTGCCCACACCCCGTCACCCTGGAGCCACTGCCCACACCCCGCCACCCTGGAGCCACTGCGCTGGAGGACACCCGCCACCTAGATCAGGTAAGTGCCGAACCGACTGGCAGACATGCGGGTGGGGGGGTTAATGCCATGCCGCAGGCCGCCTTGAGGGTGGTTGTTTGCCAAAAAAAAAGAACCACCAGCCACCACTGACTGTATCTTGTCTCCGTCCCCTAACCACCACCAAGCACTGTACCTTGTCTCCGTCCCCTAACCACCACCAAGCACTGTACCTTGTCTCCGTCCCCTAACCACCACCAAGCACTGTACCTTGTCTCAGTCATATAAAATAAAGTTGCGCTAAAAATGATTAAATCTGAATAAATATGTGCATCAATCAAAATGATGAAAAGCAACACAAAACTTAAAAACACCTGAAGTGGTAAAAATACAATCCAAGGTTGTGACCTCAGAATAAATCAATCCTTATTCAAAAATAAATATGAGTGTCCTTTTAAACAAAACACAGTCCCAAAAGAGTCCCAAAAGTCCCTTATAAAGTGAATGAAGCAGAGTCTTCAGAGTATGTTGAAATGGCACTCAAGCATAGTATTCCATCACCAAGGTACACACACCCGATGTGTTCAAAGATGGTTGGGTACTCTTACCAGAAATCCAGGACTCACTATTCCTAGTGGGTCAAAAACGCAGGCAGAAATAACCTTCTGCTGGTATAAATCTGCGGATGGCTGTTATGGATGTACTCCCTCCTCTCCTCCTCTTACTTCCGGCAATACACCGATGCTGTCTCCCAGTTAAGCGGGATGCCCACACAGAGTCTCCGTGTCCCCCAGAGCAAGAAAAGAGGGACCGATAGTGTGATATTGTTTAAAATGCAGATTTATTAAAAAGTATAAACATACTCACAAACATAGAGTAAAAAACAGCGTGAGGTAAATAGCCGGCTCTCGATACAAATCATGAACATCGCCCGCACTTCCCTGTGTAGCGGCGTGGTGACGTCAGCGCGTTGCTCCGCCCTACATGTTTCGTTAGAGATAACGTCTTCAATGGGGCACGGGCGACGCACTGACGCGCCACCTTTTATCTCTTCAAGAAATAGCCAAGCCTCGTTTCCAAAACTCAGTGCCATTTTCTTGAAGCCTATCTGGATAACAATATTGTCTTACCTAGACTACAATGCGCTAAACTTTTATGTAAGCAAAGACATCCGTCCTTAGACTGAACAGGGCATCTAATCTTTAATATGAATAATATTAAGAATTAATATTATGAATTTAATAAAGAATAACAGATAAAAAAATTTTTATAATACATATGTGTTATATGGATCCCATTCCGATATGTATAAAATGAATTGTATCCGGGAAGATAATTTAACTACTTCGATAGGGTTGGATATCCCATGTATATTTTGATATGATTGGATATCCAATATATATGTATACATATGTCTGTTCTCACTTCTATGCTGAAATTCGTAAGATACTAGCCTCTTTAGAAAATAGTGGAAGGTCAGTTGCTGTTTTTAATTTTTTAATTTTTTGTTTTGTGATACTTTAATATATTTTTATTTTTATCTGTTATTCTTTGCCTAAGACAATCTGGTTCACTATTGCATGAATGTATAGACTGTCTTTTTCCGATTTTGGAATACTTAGATGCAACTTTGGAGATTTATGCATCTCTGCATAAGTGTGTTGGGTTCGCATGAGTGGCAGGGACATAGTCTCCAAAAAAATGGTAGCCACTTGAGGTCACGTATTTCAATACAATTGTGATTATCACTGTGGGTAACATAAGTTGGTTTCATATTAAAGATTAGATGCCCTGTTCAGTCTAAGGACGGATGTCTTTGCTTACATAAAAGTTTAGCGCATTGTAGTCTAGGTAAGACAATATTGTTATCCAGATAGGCTTCAAGAAAATGGCGCTGAGTTTTGGAAACGAGGCTTGGCTATTTCTTGAAGAGATAAAAGGTGGCGCGTCAGTGCGTCGCCCGTGCCCCATTGAAGACGTTATCTCTAACGAAACATGTAGGGCGGAGCAACGCGCTGACGTCACCACGCCGCTACACAGGGAAGTGCGGGCGATGTTCATGATTTGTATCGAGAGCCGGCTATTTACCTCACGCTGTTTTTTACTCTATGTTTGTGAGTATGTTTATACTTTTTAATAAATCTGCATTTTAAACGATATCACACTATCGGTCCCTCTTTTCTTGCTCTGGGGCATCCCGCTTAACTGGGAGACAGCATCGGTGTATTGCCGGAAGTAAGAGGAGGAGAGGAGGGAGTACATCCATACCAGCCATCCGCAGATTTATACCAGCAGAAGGTTATTTCTGCCTGCGTTTTTGACCCACTAGGAATAGTGAGTCCTGGATTTCTTGTAAGAGTACCCAACCATCTTTGAACACATCGGGTGTGTGTACCTTGGTGATGGAATACTATGCTTGAGTGCCATTTCAACATACTCTGAAGACTCTGCTTCATTCACTTTATAAGGGACTTTTGGGACTCTTTTGGGACTGTGTTTTGTTTAAAAGGACACTCATATTTATTTTTGAATAAGGATTGATTTATTCTGAGGTCATAACCTTGGATTGTATTTTTACCACTTCAGGTGTTTTTAAGTTTTGTGTTGCTTTTCATCATTTTGATTGATGCACATATTTATTCAGATTTAATCATTTTTAGCGCAACTTTATTTTATATGTTATGTCACATGGTTTATTATCACATGATAGTTGCTGCTTATATTAACACTTTAGAGCAAATATTTAATTTATGTTTAGTAACCTTGTCTCAGTCCCCTATCCACCTCCGAGCACTGTACCTTGTCTCTGTCATCACTACCTCCAAGCACTGTACTTTGTCTCTGCTGTCAGCAGCCAGCAACAATAGACCCCTTTCCCCCCGGCAACAACAGATCCCCCCAGCAACAATAAATTCCCCCAACAAAAATAGATTCTCTCAAGCAACAATAGACCCCCCCACTAACATAGATCCCCCAACAACAATAGATCCTCCCCAGCAATAAGAGATACAATAGGCCCCCAGCTACAATCGTTCCTGCCAATATAAATAGACCCCCAGCAGCAATAGAACCCTCAATAACAACAAACCTCCCAAGCAACAATAGATCCCCACCAGGAACAATAACCCCCCCCCCCCAGCAACAAGGGATCCCCCAGCAGCCAGCCTTATCTCCTCCTGCAGCCAATAACGATTGACTCTTCTACAACAGTAGATCCTTTCCTACAACAATAGAGCCCCACCAACAATAGATTGTCCCCCAATAACAATAGACTTCCCTGCAAAAAGTACCCGCCAGCAACAATAGAACCCCCACCAGCAACAATATATCCACACTAAGCAACAATACCCCCTCCCAAGAAACACTACACCTCCTCAGCAACAATAGATCTCCCAGCAACCAGCATCAATAGACCCACTAGCACACTTTAGCACCCCTTGTCAGTACATACATTCAGTGCTGAAAGTGCCAGATCTGCGTATCACTGCATTCCCGCTAAAATAACCCTTGGAATTGCAATGATTCAATTGCAAGGTCTGTTTCCCTCATACACCCCCACCCCTATTACGGCTGAGAGGTCTTAAGAGGAGTACTGAGGCAGGGTGCTGTAATGTTTTCAAGAAGCTACCTACAGCGCCCTTATTATGCCAACTTTAAAACCACAGCGCTGCTCCTAATTGCATACAAAATACATGCGCTCTTATAAATACAAAAGAAAATACCAAAATGAATAAATAGAAATTCATACGGTGCATAAGTTCCTGTGCTCTTATAAACAAACCTCTTACATCAAATACATGTAAATATACATCTCATATCCCAATGTAATAGTCTGAACAAGGGAATAAGTGAAAAATAAATTAATCTTAAGTGCACTAGCGCAATTCTTAAAGTCCATAGATACAGTACAGTATATGTAAAGTGATAAGTGCTGGTGGAAATATTCCTTTTTTGTGTGGGTTGCTCAGTGGCGTGCTCCCCTCCTGTGTTCCCCCACTCACCGACAGTAATTGACTCACAATGAGTATATTGGTATCCAGATAAATTGGCTATTCCCTTTAGTCCTCCTCCATTCCTTCAATGCAATGACTGGGATCAGTGTAATATACTCGTACCATAAGGAGGGATCATAAAAAGAATCTCCATAGTGTGATACTGTTTGACGGTTAAAAGCAATAACTCTTACAATCACGTCTATGGTATAGGCATGTATACAGATCGAATCACCGCCATGGCGTGCATTCCAGCTGTCAGAATACTAGTCACTGAATGTCCCTCGCTTGACGCGTTTCGCCACTCACACTGGGCGTCCTTAGTAGCTGAAGACGGCAGTGATAGGCTTCCTTTTGTAGTCTTTATCCCTCCTACTACTTTTCTTTAATCCTCCTACTACACCCTATTAGATCACTTCTGCCTATCTCCTACCTCATTTCCTGTGTCTCTTTGTTTTGTTTTTTATTAAATTCTTTTTATTACAAGTTTTCACACAAAAGAGTACAAACATTAAAGGGGGAAAGACCCCAAAAAATAAAAATTTGTCGCTACCAAGTAACAGCACCATTGTGTAATGTGTCGCCAGGACTAAGGAATATAATAATCAATTCAGAACAAACAGCCAGGTAAGAAAAACAATGCAAAATATATAAAGGATGCATACAGCAAACTTTTTAAGTTGTTTATTCATATTACACAGGAAGAGATAGTGGTGGTCGCCATCTTGGTATACCCCTAACAGTATTCCTATATCCACTTGCCAACCGCATAACTTACATATACGGCGGCAAGGTGGCTCTGTTGTACGTGATCCTGCACTTACGGGTAGGGGGCGCACATGTGTGCCACCAGCAACCCGCTCCCGCTGTGATTATACACAGTGGGAGCTGATCTGCAGGTACCAGCATAGAGGCAGAGTGGCAGTCTACCTATGTAAACAAGGCAGATCGCCATTCTGAAAGGAGGGACACAAAGCAGGGACTACGATCTATGTCTCCCCCCACAGTACACTAAAATACTGGCTAGGAACACAGTTAACCCTTTGATTGCCCCTGATCTTTAAATCCCTTCCCAGCCAGTGTCATTACTACAGTGACAGTGCATATTTTTCGCATACATCACTGTATTAGTGTCACTGGTCCCCATAAAGTGTCATAAGAGTCAGTTAGTGTCCGACTGTCCACCACAATATCGTAGTCCCATAGTTTGTAGAAGCTATAACTTTTGTGCCAGTGGCGGCCCATGCATTAGGACAATGTGTCTGGCCCCCTGATCTACATGGAGGGACACCGGATGCATGGATTTCACTAGGGGGGTGTGTTTTTGAAGGATCAGATTAGAGCCAGAGGCTCTAATAGGCTTAAAAAAAGAGTGGGCTCAGGGCACAGAGCACTGCGCCTGAAGCTCACCCAGTTGTGTCATGATAACGAATTAATATTTGTTATCCCCACACTGGTCCTCCTCCTGTCTGAGACCCGTCACCCGATTGGCTGAAAGGACAGGCGATCATATTGGATGCCTAGCAGGAGGAGAGAAGATACTGCTTCAGTATGTTATAGTACATGTTGGCATTCATGGTTCCCTCAATGAACTGTAGCTCGCCAGTGCCGGCAGCACTCATGCAGCCCCAGACCATGACACTCCCACCACCATGCTTGACTGTAGGCAAGACACACTTGTCTTTGTACTCCTCACCTGTTGCCACCACACACGCTTGACAACATCTGAACCAAATAAGTTTACCTTGGTCTCAGTTCCAGTAATCCATGTCCTTAGTCTGCTTGTCTGCAGCAAACTGTTTGTGGGCTTTCTTGTGCATCATATTTAGAAGAGCCTTCCTTCTGGGATGACAGCCATGCAGACCAATTTGGTGCAGTGTGCGGCGTATGGTCTGAGCACTGACAGGCCCACGCCCCTTCAAGCTCTGCAGCAATGCTGGCAGCACTCATACGTCTAAGACAACTTCTGGATATGACGCTGAGCACATGCACTCAACTTCTTTGGTCGACCATGGCGAGGCCTGTTCTGAGTGCGATAACACCAAATTTAACACACCTGCTCCCCATTTACACCTGAGACCTTGTAGCACTAACGAGTCACATGACACCAGGGAGGGAAAATGGCTAATTGGGCCCAATTTGGACACTTTCATTTAGGGGTGTACTCTCTTTTGCTGCCAGCGGTTTAGACATTAATGGCTGTGTGTTGAGTTATTTTGAGGGGACAGCAAATTACGCTGTTACACATGCTGTACACTCACTATACATTGTAGCAAAGTGTCATTTCTTCAGTGTCGTCACATGAAAAGATATAATAAAATATTTATAAAAATGTGAGGGGTGTACTCACCTTTGTGAGATACAGTATTTTATGCTCTGTCCATTTATACAACTAATTGAATAGTATATTAACCCATTGTGCAAACTAATTCAAATTAGAATTCTTTGTTAACCTCCCTGGCAGTATTCCCGAGTGTGGCTCGGGGTGGATTTTCTGTACCAAGAACGGTAATCCCGAGCCACACTCGGGATCGCATCGCTGGATCCAAGGCAGCGTTACTCACCTTGTCCCCTGGATCCAGCGTTGTCCCCCGCGGTGTCTGCGGGCTGTGTCTTCCGCCCGATGCCTCTGTGTGCCGGGCTCCGTTCCCTGCGAGCGTCGCGTCGCATGGGGGCGGAGACCGGTGGCAAATTCAAAAAAGTGAAACACACAGCATACATACAGTACACTGTAATCTGTAAGATTACATTACTGTATGAAATAATTTCACATCCCCTTTGTCCCTAGTGGTTTGCCCAGTGCCCTGCATGCACTTTTATATTATAAATGTCATTCTTTCTGACTGGAAACTTGAGAATGTCCATGGCAACCAAAAAGTGTCCCTTTACATCAAAAGTGTTTTTTGATCAGCTAGAAAACAGCGATAGTAAATAAGAATAATTTGCAGAATTGAGTGATACTGATTTTTGAGGAAATTTATCATCAGACACTGAAAGTGACAACAGCGACAATTCTGCAACTGAGCAAATTTCAGTGTTTTTGGTTTGATTACATTATTGAATAAATTTTATTACTATTACGTTATTATTTTTGATAATTATTTTTAGTTATTTATTATATTATAATTTATGATTTCATGTTTCAAACTTTATCATACCCGTGATGTCTACTAGACTCTTGTTTGGACAGATTTAAGTGAGTTATTCCTAAGAATTACAGGCCTACAATATAAAACGCCAAGTTTCCATGCAAAATAATGTACCGCTTTCAGCACCAAAAATCTGAAATAATCATACCACCAGGGAGGTTAAAAACTAAAAATGAATTTGTTTAAAATGCTTCTGTCCATAAAATATATGTATACATATCAATTTAGTAATGACTCCCTAGTATGTTAACACATTGGTTTTTATTATACTCCTGTGTGTACTCTCTGTATGTTCTTACTCTCCTATTACCTCTCATTATACCCTTAGTATGCTAATGCTAACATCCACATGGAAACCGTTAACTGATAATTAACAATTAATATTTAATAATCAATAGTTGGTGATAAAACAATTCATGTCAAAGTCCACATTGAGTCCTGAAGGCACCATTGCATGTAATTGATAAATCCATCTTGTTTCATTTTGTGAAATCGCTTTTCTCGTATGTGTACCTCACCAGTGCTGTTCTATTCTGTCTATACCACAAAAGTATAGTTGTGTGGGATCTCTATTATTGTACCTTCTGAATTGGTCTGACAAGCTATGACTACGGAACCCTATTTGATGACCACTGGAGATTGGAATATACCTTTTCCGATCCGTGTCTGTGAAATGTGTACCTGTATATATTCTCCCCTCTTACTTCCAAATTTCTAAATCTAGGAAATGTACTTTGTCCTTACTGTAATTAGCTGTAAAGGAAATATCATATTTGTTTATATTTATTTCATAGAGGAATTTTTTTTAGTTTAGCTTGCGAACCTTCCCAAATTAGAAACACATCATCAATATATCTTTTGTATGTCTTAAGTTCTGGCCCTAATTTCTTATAAATGTACTCCGCCTCCCATTTACTCACGCAAATATTTGCTACTGTGGGTGCATATTTCACCCCCATGGCCACGCCCTTTTTTTATTTGTAAAATTGTTTGGCATAGCAAAAGTAATTTCCACTCATTGCTAATTCCTTATCTGTAACATAAATTTGTTGATTCTTTAAATGTGTCTCTCTATGTAAAGCCCATTTTATTGCTGCCAAGGCATCTTTTTGTTTGATATTACTATACAGAAAGTTGGCATCTATATCTACTACTATGCATTGCTTGTTTATAGGCATCTCTTTGATATGATTAATCAAGTCTCTGCTGTCCTTAATGTAAGATGGATATTTCTGAGCTATAGGTTGAAGAGATCATAGTCCAACCCTGGAAACCATTGAGTCCACTCCATTGATAATTGGCCTCCCCGGGACGTTTTTTGTATCCTTGTGGATTTTAGGGACCTGATAAATAATTGCAGTTTTGGGGGCTTCCGGTATTAAATACTTGGCTGTTTTCTAATTAATTATTCCCTCTTTGTGTGCTTTTTTGACAATTTTAGTTAACTTAGCCTTAAGCTTGTTTAAAGGGTCTCCTTCTAGTTTCTCATATGTACCCTCCTCTGCAATGAGTCAATTTAATTCCTGTAGTCATGCTTGTTAAGGATAAATATCCCTCCCCCTTTGTCCACTTGTCTTATTATATTTTTCTAGTTCTGCTATACCATGTTTCACTTGTTTGCTCTAATGGGATCCACATGGATGGCTTCATTTTCCTGTTCCACCATCATTTTGAATACACCCAAACATTGATTATTGCTAAACTTTGGGTTGAAGTTATTTTTTTGACCTCTGTGTTCATACTGGAATTCTTCTCTTATTTTATCTGACATTTTAGTGGCAAAATGTTTTTTTAATATTGAGCTCCCTTATAAATGCATGCAAATTTATAAAAGTTTAAAATGTGTTTACCGAATATTTTTTGCTGTGGTGTACTTTAGTCCTAATTGCAACACTTTCTGTTCTTCTTGAGTAAAAGTGACATTTCTGAGATTGAATATGCTTGTATTTTTGTTTCTATCTTTCTTTTTCCTCTTCCCTCTCTACATCCTCTCTATTTGTTCTTTCTTCCTCTCTTACATAACCCTGATAATGATTTTAGTAGGGTACTCTAGGTATTGTTCTCTGTAATTGTTCTATGTGGGTCTAGGGGGTCTCCAATGAATCCCATATTTCCCCTCCACAGAGGTCTTCCATGTCCCTTCTCCCAAAAATCACCCCTATTGTATCCTGAACTTTTTGGGGGTCCATAAGGTCTGTAACTTGGTGGTCCTCTGGATCTGGGAGATGGGGTGTATGGTCTTATGGGGTCCAATCTGTTATAAGTGGGGAGATTGCATATGGGAGTATATGGTTCTCTATAAGTAGGTTCCCTTTTTGGTGGTTGCAGTCGTGGGAGTACTTTGAAATCCACCAGCACTTTGAAACTCCACTTAACACTGTACATACTGTATATCTATGGCATATAAGAACTGTGATAGGCACTGGTGCACTCAAGGTTAATATATTTTTCACGTATTCACTTGTTCATAGCATTACATTAGGGTATGAGATGTATATTTACATGAATTTGATGTAAGAGATGTTATTATAAGAGCACAGGAATTTATGCTTGAGAACACCTTATGTATTTGTATTTAAGAATTTTGGTATTTTCTGTTGTATTTATAAGAGCGCATGTATTTTGTGTGCAATTAGGAGCAGTGCTGTGGTGTTAAAGTTGGCACAATACGTTTTTTCTTAACCACTTGCCACCCAAGCCAATTCTAGCATTCCTCTCCTACATGTAAAAATCATAATTTTTTGCTAGAAAATCACTCAGAACCAGGCCCGGACTGGGACAAATAATAGGCCCGGGCATTTTAGATTGAGCAGCCTATACCAGGCATGGACTGACATCTCATGGGGCCCGGGGCAATAGGAGATCACGGGGCACCATGTGTCCCACACTCAAGCCACAGCTACACAAACCCTACCTACATATTGCAGCTAAGCTGCATGGAGTGGACATTTAAATATTAACTGCAGCACAGCCTGATGGAAGGTCCCGGCTTTTTTCCATAGAAGCTGCTGGGCACTTTCAGATTTAACCACTTGGCCTCCAGAAGACTTACCCCATTAATGACCAGGCCATTTTTTGCGATATGGCATTGCATTATTTTAACTGACAATTGTGCAGTAATGCAACAATGCACCCAGTTAAAATGTATGTTCTTTTTACCCCCACAAATAGAGCTTACTTTTGGTGGCATTTGATCACCTCTGCGTTTCTTATTTTTTTGGGCTATAAACAAAGACCAACAATTTTGAAAAAAAAAAATATTTTTTACTTTCTGCTATAAAACATGTAAAAAATTAAAAATATGTATTTTTCTACATGTTTTTGATAAAAAAAATCCCAATACATATATATTGACCGGTTTGCGTAAAAGTTATCGCATCTACAAACTAGGGATATATACTGAAATTTTTATTTATTTATTTTTACTAGTAATGACGGCAATCAGCAACTCTGATATTGAAGTAGACATTTGGACACTAGCTGGCACTTTGTGGGAATCAGTGACACTAATACAGTGGTCAGTGCTAAAAAAAATATGCACTGTCACTGTACTAATGACATTGGTTGGGAAGGGGTTAAACATTAGGGGCAATCAAAGGGTTAATGTGTGCCTAGCCAGTGTTTATGTGCACTGTGATTGGTGCTTTTACTAAGGGAAGTCATGGATTTTATTCCCTGCTTTGCAGGTAAAGAAAATCTATTACTTCCCCACTGACAGGACAGAGCTCTGCCTTGTTTACACAGTAAGGGCACTGTCCTGTGTAAATTCATGATGATTGGCAGGTGCACCTGCACCTGGTGATCAATATCTGCTGTGTTTACTCACAGCACGGCCGGGTCACCGGCGGCGTGCACTCCCTACCCAGAAGTGTCGGATCACAGAGCAGCTGAGCCGACTTGCTGCTTTATATCTATGTCTAGGAGAAAGAGAGAGAGAGATAAGGAGATGGAAAAGTAGGCAAGAGATGGAGGAAGGGGAGAGAGGGAGGGGGAAAAGTGGGGGAGG
>BLSH010278230.1:745564-764463 GCA_018402905.1 Glandirana rugosa
TATACCCGTGGTGGTTAGGTCACCATGATAAGGTCAGTAATTCCTCAGGGATATTTAATCTATGTTACCGAAACTTTACTGTCTCGAGTTAAGGAAATCCTAGGCACCTACTTACGGTAGACCAGGTAGATGGAAATAAGACAGAATTATTAAGACCTGGTAAAGTGAAAACTCGGTAAATTATTCAAACGGAAGAGAAACAGGGGTCAGTGCTTCAGATCTAATAAAACATTTCCCGGATATACGAGTCTGGACTGGAAAAATGATAACTATATAAACTTCTTAAAAAACAAAGAATATAACAGAATATGTAAAAAGGAAATCAAGGAAGCAAAAATTCAAAACGAACGACAGATTGCAAAAGATAGTAAGACAAACCCCAAAAAATTCTTCAAATATATCAATAGTAAAAAGGTCAGGTCTGAGCATATAGGCCCTTTACAAAATAATCTAGACTTCGTGACTGGGGACAAAGAGAAGGCAAACTTATTAAATGGCTCAAAAGTGAAATGGTCCAGAATTATTAAGACAGAATAAAGGTAGATGGACCAGATGGCATTCATCCACGGATCCTAAAGGAATTGAGCTCTGTCATTTCAAAGCCATTGTATCTAATTTATAGGGACTCCTTAATGACTGGAATAGTACCACTGGATTGGTGGTGCCCATATTTAAAAATAGATCAAAGTCTTTACCAAGTAACTATAGACCTGTTAGTTTAACTTCTATAGCTGGGAAGATACTGGAGAGTTTAATATAAGACCACATAGATTATTCTTGTTGGAAAAAAATGTTTTAAGCAACAGACAGCATGGATTCATGAAAGACAGAAGTTGTTAAACAAACCTGATTTCTTTTTATGAGGAGGTAAGTAAAACCTTAGACAGAGGGGTGGCTGTGGACGTGGTATACTTGGATTTTGAAAAAGCGTTTGACACCGTTCCCCACACACGGCTAATGTGTAAGGTAAAGTCTACAGGCTTGGAAAGATCAGTTTGTAAATGGATAGAAAACTGGCTAAAAGACTGAATTCAGAGAGTAGTGGTTAATGATTCTTACTCTGAATGGTCTAAGGCAGTGGTTCTTAACTCCAGTCCTCAGAACCCACCAACAGGTCACATTTTATGTATTACCTTGGGGAGATGCAGACTAGAATACTGCAATCACTGAGCAGCAAATGATATCACCTGTGGTCTATTCAGTAATCCTGCAAACCTGGCCTGTTAGTGGGTCCCGAGGACTGGAGTTGAGAACCACTGGTCTAAGGTTATCAGTGGTGTACCCCAAGGTTCAGTGTTGGGACCCTTACTTTTCAATATATTTATAAATGATATAGGGTCTGGGATTAAATGTACCATTTCAGTGTTTGCAGATGACACCAAGCCATGCAGTGGAATAACGTCCTTACAGGATGTCTCCAACTTACAAGCAGACCTCAATGCACTGTCTAATTGGGCGACTATGTGGCAAATGAGGTTTAATATTGATAAATGTAAAGTTATGCATTTGGGGGCTAAGAATATGCATGCATCATACATACTAGGGGGAGTAGAACTGGGGAAATCCATAGTGGAGAAGGATCTGGGGGTTTTGGTAGATCATAAGCTTAATAATGGCATGCAATGCCAAGCTGCGGTTTCCAAAGCAAGCAAAATCCTTTCTTGTATTAAGAGAAGTATGGACTCCAGATATAGAGATATAATTTTGCCCCCCTGTGCAAATCATTAGTAAGACCTCATCTGGAATATGTTTTGGGCACCAGTTCTCAAAAAGGATATCAGGGGAACTGGAGAAAGTGCAGAGTGTGCTACCAAACTAATAGGGGGCATGGAGGAGCTCAGCTTTGAGGAAAGATTAGAGGAATTGAATTTATTCTCTCTTGAGAAGAGGAGATTAAGGGGGAATATGATAAACATGTACAAATACATAAGTGGTCCATATAGTGAACTTGGTGTGGAGTTATTTACGTTAAGGTCATCACAGAGGACAAGGGGGCACTCTTTACGTCTAGAGGAAAAAAGATTTCATCTCCAAATACGGAAAGGATTCTTCACAGTTAGGGCTGTGAAAATGTGGAATAGACTCCCCCAGAGGTAGTTTTGGCCAGCAAGGTTGATTGCTTTAAAAAAGGCCTGGATTCTTTCCTTAATGTAAATAATATAACTGGGTACTAACATTTTTAGGTAAGTTGAACCAGGGTGAATCGGATTGCCTCTCGGGGGATCAGGAAGGATATTTTTCCCCCGCTATAGCAAATTGGATCATGCTTTGCTGGGATTTTTTGCCTTGCCCTGGATCAACTGTGGGTGAAGGATTGTATAAGGGATTGTATGGTTATATATAATTTTTCTGTTTTATTTATTTTTTGGTTGAACTAGATGGACTTGTGTCTTTTTTCAACCTGACTAACTATGTAAATATGTAACACTTTCCTGATATCCATCCGTAATCCTTGTATTTCAGGCACTGTTTATTTGTTTGACATATAAGGTGTATGTTTGACATTTTCATTGTTTGCACATTGTGAATGTAATGGTTTGGTTTTGCCCGTTTTGGGTTTCAATAAAAACCATATTTAAAAAAAAGAAAATGTGAAATATTTTGGTGCAATTTTACAACAGTTGTTATTGTAATACTAGAATGCTGGCAGTAAAAACATAGCCAGTGGAGAAGCGCCTCTTACTAGAATGATTGTGGTGAAGGGCCCCTTACATTGGTGGCTAGAGGATAAGGACCCCTTACATTAATGGCCAGAGAAGAGGGTTCCTTTCAATTGCAGTCAACGGAAGACAGTCAATAGGAAAAGGTCCCTCTTACATTGGTGGCCAGTGGAGAAGTGCCTCTTACATTAATGGTCAACAGGAGAAGGTTTCTTTACATTTGTGGTCAATCAAAGAAGGTCCCCTTATATTGGTAGTCAATGGGAAAAGCCCCTCTTACATAGGTGGCCAGTGAAGAAGCACCTCTTACATTGATAGTCATCAGGAGAAGGTCCCCTTTCTTTGGTGGCCAATTGAGAAGCACCTCTTATATTGGTGGTCAACAGGAGAAAGTCCCTCTTACATTGGTGGCCAGTAAAGAAGCACCTCTCACATTTTTGGTGAACAGGAGAAGGTCTCTTTACATTGATGGACAACAAAATTAGGTCCCCTTACATTGGTGGTCAACATGAAAAGGTCCACATTACATTGGTGGACAGTGGAGAAGCACCTCTTTCTTTAATGGTCACTGGTGAAGGGCCCCTAACATTGGTGGCCAGAGGAGAAGGGCCCCTTACATTGATGGCTAGAGAAGAAGGTTTCTTTACTTTGGTGGTCAAAGGAAGAAGGCCCCCTTATATTGTTGATCAACAGGGGAACGTCCCTCTTACATTGGTGGCCAGTGGAGAAGCACCCCTTACATTAATGGTCACCAGGAGAAGGTCTCTTTACATTGGTGGTCAATGGAAGAACATCCTCTTACATTGGTAGTCAACTGGAATAGGCCCCTCTTACATTGGTGGCCAGTGAAGAAGCACCTCTTACATTGATATTTAACAGGAGAAAGTCCCCTTTCTTTGATGGCCAGTGGAGAAGTTATATTGGTAGTCAACAGGAGAATGGGCATTTACACTAGTGATCAGAGAGAAGGGTCCCTTTAGATTGATGGTCAGCGGAGAAGGGTCCCCTTACATTGGTGGTTAGTGGAGAAGTGTTACCTTACATTGATTTTAAACAGGAAAAACTCCCTTTACACTGGTAGTCAGTGGACAAGGGCAAAATAGAGGTCTATTGGGTCCTTAGGATGAATTCTAGAATTCCTAAAGGCTTAAATCATGAGTGGGACATTGCCCACTACTATGAATGAGTGTCTCTTCAGTGGTGCCACAGCCATCACTATATTGACATACTGAAAATCTGTATGTGTATACATCAAGATACTTAATATATTTTTATGTATAGTAATAACACAAAACCATGTATGTATAATTTTGAGTGTCCTTTTTAGGGAATCCATTTCCCCTATCTTTGTCTATGTGGTATGATAGACAACAACACAAACAAAACATCTCTAATTCTCTTTTTTTCGCATTCATAGTTTTAAGTATGCAAAAATAAATATAAAAAAATATACATTTTTTAAACTTACGCATACACTAATAACATTTTTTGTTTTTTAGCGTATTAGTCTTATTGGGAGTATTAGCGCTCACACATTCTATTAGCACCACAACATTATGGACTGCATAGAGAGCAGCATTCCAGGTCTAATTACACTGACAGACCTATTCCTTCACACCAATAACAACCATAGGAACCATATACACCTGGTATCTCCCAACACTTAACAAGTGACTACCAATGATGCTTAAATACTCCCCATACAGACAAATTCCCTATCCCCATGACTAAGCTTCGGGGGCGGAGTGAAATGCATTGGGGGCCTGGCCTGGTTGGAGTCCAGGCTGAGTTTGCCACTCTATTCACCTCTCTGGGATATCTTGGATGTGCGACTTCCAGTGGCTACCCCTTTGTCCTTTGCAGGCAGTGGAGAACACTTTACACTGGTGGCCAGTGGAAAGAACTCCTATTTCATTGGTGGTCAGTGTAGTGCCCCCTTACATTGGTTTTAAATGGTAGAAGGTCCCCTTACATTGATGGTCAGTGGAGAAAGTCTTCTTACACTAGTCAGTGGAGAAGGGTCCTCTTATATTGGTGGTCAATGAAAGAAGGTCCTTTTACATTGGTGGGCAGTGTCCCTTACATTGATTTTCAATGGGAGAAGGTCCCCATATACTAGTTACCGGTGGATACATGGGCAGTGGTCTTTTTATACTCATGGCCAGTAAACAGAATTCCCCATTCATTGGTGTCAGTGTAGTGCCTCCTTACATTGGCGATCAGTGAGAAGAATTCTCTGGGAAGAATCCCCCCTTATCAATCCACACTACTCAAGGAACACCTAAAAACTTTCAGAGGAACCATAGGGTTCCATGGAATCCTGGTTAAGAAAGGATACCCTAGGAAAATGTATTGCAAGGCTTTTATATTTATCATATCATGTCATTATGGATGTCACAGTACTTCCTCAAACTCAATCTATCCGAAACTGAGCTCATAATATTTCCTGCAATACATGCCCCCTCTCCTGACTTCTCTGTCGCTATCAATGGCACGACTACCAGTCTCTCCCCACATATTAGTGTGCCGGCTGTAATTATGGACTCTGAACTCTACTTCTGGCCCAACATCCTATAACAATCCAAATTTTGCCACCTCAACCTCTGTAACATCTCCAAAATACATCTCTTCTTAATCAAAGACACTACAAAGATACTAAATGACTCCCTGTCTCTTGTCTTGACTATTGCAACCTCTTCCTTGTCGGTCTACCTAGCATTCAGTCCATCATGAATGCTGCTGCCAGACTCATCCACATTTCTAATTGTTCAGTGCCTTTTACCCCTCTCTGTCAATCATTTAATTGGCTTCCACTCACCTAACAAATAAGATTCAAAATACTAACATGAACCTACATAGCAATCCATGACTCTGCCCCCAGTTACATCACCAACCTCATCACAAAATACCAACCAAACTGTTCTCTTTGCTCCTGTCAAGACTTCCTGCTCTCTAGCTCCCTCGTTATCTCCTCCTATGCTTGCCTCCAGGATTTCTTCAGAGCCTCTCTCATCCTCTGGAACTTCCTACCCAAATCTGTCCAACTGTCTTCTACTCTATCCTTCTTTAGGCGATTCCTGAAAACCCATCTCTTCGGGGAGGCCTACCCTGCCTCCTTCAGAACTTCTCCAGAGGCTCTCCCACCCTTTAAAACTCCCTACCCTAATCTTTCCGACTATCTTCGACTCTATCAAATTTTAGGCGGTCACTGAAAATCCATCTCTTCAGGGAGGCCTACCTTGTCTCCTCCAGAACTTCTGCAGAGCCTCTCCTGCCCTTTAAAACCTGCTACCCCAATCTGTCCGATTATTCCTTACTCTGTCTACATTTAGGCAATTCCTGAAAACCCATCTCTTCAGGGAGGCCTACACTGCCTCTTCCAGAACTTCTCCAGAGGCTCTCCCATCCTCTAAAACTCCCTACCCCAATCTGTCCAACTATCTTCAACTCTATCCATTTTTAGGTGGTCACTGAAAACCCATCTCTTCTTGCCTTGCCTCCTCCAGAACTTCTCCAGAGCCTCTCCCATCCTTTAAAATTCCCTACCCTAATATGTGCAATTATACAGTACCTTACTTTATCCACCCTTTGAGATCCCTGAAAACCCATCTCTTCAAGGAGACATTCCCTGCCTACTCCAGAGGCTCTCCCATCCTCTAAGACTCCCTACCACAATCTGTCTGACTATCTTCAACTCTATCTTTAAGTGGTCCCTGAAAACACAATCTCTTCAGGGAAGCTTACCTTGCTTCCTCCAGAACTTCTTCAGAGCCTCTCCAATCCTTTGAAACTCCCTACCCTAATTTGTCTGATTATTCCTTACACTATCCACCTTTTAAGATCCATGAAAACCCATCTCTTCAAGAAGACCTACCCTGCCTCCTCCAGGACTTCTTCAGAGGCTCTCCCGGGCTTTAAAACTCCCTACCACAATCTGTCTGACTATCTTCAACTCTATCTTTAGGCAGTCCCTGAAAACCCATCTCTTCAGGGAAGCTTACCTTGCCTCCACCAGAATTTCTCCAGAGCCTCTCCCATCCTTTGAAACTCCCTTCCCCAATCTCTCTGATTATTTCTTACTCTATCCACGTTTAGAGATCCCTGAAAACCCATCTCTTCAAAGAGACCTACTCCACCTCCTCCAGAACTTCTCCAGAGGCTTTCCCATCCTCTAAAACTCCCTACCACAATCTGTCCAACTACCTTTAACTTTATCCATCTTTAGGCAGTCCCTGAAATCCCATTTCTACGGAGAGGCTTACCTTGCTTACTCTAAAACTTCTCCAGAGCCTCTCCCATTCTCTGAAATTCTCTACCACAATCTGTCTGAATATCTCCTACTCTGTCTACCTTCAGGTGATCCCTGAAAACCCATCTCTTCAGAAAGGCCTATCCTGCCTCTAGCTAATAATCTGAACTTTGACTCTCTCCATAAGCTCATTTCTCACAGTTACCTTTTTTATCACTCAACCCTTCTTTTTAGATTGTAAGCTCCAATGAGCAGAACCCTCTGATTCCCCTTGTATTGAACTGTATTGTAACTGTATTGTCTCCCTCTATTTAGTAAACTGTTGGCGCTATGTAACCCCTGTATTATAATAATAGCAACAACAACAATTATCACAACCTTAGACACCTTTCACACTGCGGCATTACTAAAATAGCGCTAAAGCGCCGGTCGTTTTGGCCATGCTTTGGCGGCATTTTAGCGTCGGTTTTCAGGTGTTAGCCAGTCACTTTTTTGGATAACAAAACCCCAGAAAGACACATTTTGTAGTGCTTCCGAAGCACTTATCAGGTGCTTTGGAAGCGCTGCCCATTCATTGCAATGGGCAGGGGCGTTTTGGGAGCGCAATTTACAGCGCTACCAACCCACCCCAAAGATGCTGCTTGCAGGACTTTTCCTAACGTCCCGCTCCAGTGTGAAAAGACCCATTGCAATGAATGGGAGGCGGTTTTCGGGTGCTTTTCAGAGGCTATTTCTAGCGTTAAAAGGCCTGAAAACCACCTCGGTGTGAAAGGGGTCTTAAACTCTTCTTCTAATTCGTCAGTTGCTAAATATTTGAATAAGTAAGCCCTCTTTTTTCTTGAGGGTTTTCTTTATGTTACCTGTAGATGAATTGACATGGATAACTTTAGAAAGATACAGGTTAGTACCTGCAGCCCTTATAAAACGCGAGCCTTATGTTCTGAAGAGCGCATTGTATGAAGACATTCCGTTTACCTTGTGCCCATGCCAACATTGCTAACATTTTTTGTGCCTTTTACCAGCTCTGCCAGGGCAAGCAATGCCGGGAGTATGACATAGGTAACTGTTTTCTTGGAAATGTCTTTTTTTATTGTTGCATAATGGCAGTAATCCAGGTACAGAGCTATTGATAGCGGAGGCTGAGGAGCCATCTTCCGTCAATCCTGTCTGTTGTTTGGAAACAGAAATGTCAGTGTCCTTATCCTAAACACACTGACACATTGCAAAGGCTTGTAAACCAAAGCCAAAGCCACAAAATAAAAGTGTTATATATGAAGTGTATCTGTCCTTATATGTGGTCTCTGCATGAGATTTCTTTTTTTGGGCTTTGTTTTTGCTGATCCTGCCAGTAACACACTTCCTGTCCTTGGGTGACAATCAGGGGAGGGCTGGGCCAAGGGGCAGCGTGGCAATTGCCCCCAGGCCACCCTAACATACATTCAAAATGGCTGACGGGCGCTGACGCTCACAATTTTTTTCTTCTTGTGGAGGAAGGAAGTAGAGGCCAGGCAAAGGGGGGGGGGGCACTGGCGAGGCTGCATTGGTGGGCACTGGTGAGGCTGCAATGGTGGGTGGTGAGGCTGCATTGATGCATTAATTTTGTTAAAGCTCCTTTGTTGCTATTTACATTAAATTATGTTACCACATTGTATCATATTTGTCTTGCTTCATAACCTCAATATCCATTATAAAACCAGGTGGGCATGGAGGCCACTTGGCTGGACTTGCCCCCCAGGCCTAAGGCTGCCAGCCATCCCCTGGTGACAATACAGTGCTTTAAAAAAGTAGTTTATTGGGATTTTATGTGATAGACCAACATAAAGTGGCACATAATTGTGAAGTGGAAGGAAAATGATAAATGGTCTTCAACATTTTTTCCAAATAAATATGTGAAAAGTGTGACGTGCATTTGTACGGCGCCCCCCTGAGTCAATACTTTGTAGAACCGCCTTTTGCTGCAATTACTCCCGTGCTCATCTCCAGGACTTCTCCAGAGCTTCTCCCATCCTCTGGAACTCACTACCCCAATCTGTCTGATTATGTCCTACTCTGTCCACTTCTAGGCAATCCCTGAAAACTCATCTCTTCAGGGAGGCCTATCCTGCCTCCAGCTAACAACTGATGTTTCTACTCCCCTAATCAATTCATACCTCACAGTCTCTACCTTTTGTTTCACCAGCCCCTCCCTCTCAGATTGTAAGCTCGCAGGAGCAGGGCTCTTCAGGCTCTAACCCTCTTGTTTTGAATTGTACCGTTGGTGTATTGTCGTCCTTTACATTGTAAAGCACTGAGCAAACTGTTGGCACTATATAAATAATGAGGCCTCATACACACGGGCGTATTAACAAAACGTCGGGACCAACATCAGGAAAAAATCGGCGTTAAAAATGCGATTTCATCTGCGTTTTGCATTGGGGTTAATGCGCGTTATTGAGCGTCAGCGCTACATCGCGTTTTGTTGGAAAAGACACCCCTCTGCTATTTTTGAACCTGAAAACACCGGTTAACGCCGCTATGGTGTTAATGCGCGTTAGTGAGCATCAAAAACGCTCTAACGCTGCAGCTTCAGAACGAGCTAGCCGTGGGTTCTGCTTTCAGCTCACAAACGCTCACAATCTACAGCTCAAAAACGTCAGCGTGTGTATGGGGCCATTGAATAACACGAGCTGCAAAAAACGCTAAAAAACGCAGAGGTAAAAAAAGTCCATGTGTATGAGGCTTTACAGCTGCAAGTCTTTTTGGGGATGTCTCTACCAGCTTTGCACATCTAGAGAGGACATTTTTGCCCATTCTTCTTTGCAAAATAGCTCAAGCTCTGTCAGATTGGATGGAGAGCGTCTGTGAACGGCAATTTTCAAGTCTTGCCACAGATTCTCAATTGGATTTAGGTCTGGACATTGACTGGGCCATTCTAAAGCGCCCTACACATGATAAGAAAATTGGAAGTAAAATTTCTGATCGTTGGTATAGTACTTTCGACAGCCGATTATACATTTTCGGACAACAAAAACTGTATGTGCAGGCTATAAAATTTTTATTGCATGTGAACACAACGTCTGATTTTCGTTAAATTAGTACAGTTTTCGTCCAAAAAAATTAGTAAGAGCAAGACTATGCATGCTCGGAAACGAAAAAATACATCAACAACAAATCAACACATGACATCACTTCTGAAGTTGAATTCTGTCGTACAAGACTTTTCAATTGAAAGTAACCTCTCCACTTTCGACATGAGACTAGCATGCAACAAAAAACGGACGAAAATTCATCCAATAATCTGATTGTGCGTATGAGGCTTAACACATGAATATGCTTTGATCTATTCTAAACCATTCCATTGTAGCTGTATGTTTAGGGTCATTGTCCTGCTGGAAGGTAAACCTCCACCCCAATCTCAAGTCTTTTGCAGACTCTAAAAGGTTTTCTTCTAAGATTGCCCTGTATTTGGCTCCATCCATCTTCCCATCAACTCTGACCAGCTTTCCTGTTCCTGCTGAAGAAAAGCATCCCCACAACATAATGCTGCCACCACCATGTTTCACGGTGGGGATGGTGTGTTCAGGGTGATGTGCTGTGTTAGTTTTCTTCCAAACATAGCGTCTCATCTGACCAGAGCACCTTCTTCCTCATGTTTGCTGTGTCCCCCACATGGCATCTCGCAAACAGTAAACAGGACTTTTTATGGCTTTCAACAAAGACTTTCTTCTTGCCACTCTTCCATAAACTCCAGATTTGTGAAGTGCATGACTTAGGCCTCATACACGTGGGCGTATGTTTAAAAATAAGCAAAATGTCGGGTCTGATGTCAGGGAAAAAAATCTGAGCTTTGCATCGACGTTAATGAGCGTTAGTGAGCGTCTGCGTCAATAGGCGTTTTAAAGAAAAAAAAAAATTTCTTCTAATATTTTTTAACCAGAAAACGTTGGCGTTAAAAGCGCTGGTTAACGCTGCTATGGCATTAGTGGCCGTTAGTGGGCATTTTGCCGTGTCGGCATCAAAAACGCCAAAGCGTTACACTGATCCCGCGTTCTAGTTACAGCTCACTAACGCCGACGCCCTCTACTGCTCAAAAACGTTGGCGTTTTTAGGGGGCCATAGAATAGCACGGAGAGCTGTAAAAAACGCCCAAAAACGTGTTGTCAAAAAATGCCTGTGTGTATGAGGGCTAACAGTTGTCCTGTGGACAGATTCTCCCACCTGAGCTGTGGATCTCTGCAGCTCCTCCAGGGTTACCATGGACCTTTGGCTGCTCTCCTTGCCCGGCCTGTCAGTTTAGGTGGACGGCCATGTCGTGGTAGGTTTGCAGTTGTGCCATACCCTTTCCATTTTCGGATGATGGATTGAACAGTGCTCTGTGAGATGTTCAAAGCTTGGGATATTTTTTTATAACCTAACCCTGCTTTATACTTCTCCACAACTTTATCCCTGACTTGTCTGTTGTATTCCTTGGTCTTCATGATGCTGTTTGTTCACTAAGGTTCTGTAACAAACCTCTGAAGGCTTCACAGAACAGCTGTATTTATACTGAGATTAAATTACACACAATTTGACTTAGTTTACTAATTAGGGGACTTCTGAAGGCAATTGGTTCCATAAGATTTTAGTTAGGGGTATCAGAGTAAGGCCCAGGGGAGTAAAGATAGGGGTTGCAGGGGTTGCAATTGCAACTGGGCCCCATACTCCAGGGGCCCCTTGTACAGCTGGATAGAAGGGATGGCGGGGGCAGCATTTAGAGGAACCAATCTCCTCCATTTTATTCCTAATGGAGGAGATTGGTTCCTCTAAATGCTGCCCCAGAGTACCTGTGTTTCCCCACAGAGCTGCTGTCTTCCCTAGAGCTGACACCTCATCCCTTTAAATCCGAACACGTATGAATTACACAGGTTCTGAGGCTGATTAAGGTGGTAATTAAACTCACTTGGTGCCTCATCTGCATTTAATTAGCCTCGGAACCTGTGTGATTCATATGTGTTCGGGTTAAAAGGGATGAGATGGCAACCCTAGTCTCCCCCCCCCCATCTCCTCTCTCCTGCCAGCTGCTGTAGAAGATGTGTCACAATGGAGAGATGGGAACGGGTCAGTAAATTTTGTAATTTGCAGGCTCCTTCCTTTTCTGAATGGACAGAGTCAGTGATTGGTATCAATTGGTTCACTCATAACTGAAGCATAGTAAACTGTTTTTTACTATACTTCCATTTCTGAATGAATGGGAGGCTCGGTACACAACTATTCCTGTCCATTCATTCTGTGCAGCTGATGTTACACAGATGGAGATTGAGACCTGAGGTTTGTTTAGACCCCTGATATCTCATCAAAGCCCCCAACAGAGCTCCTAAAATATATTGTAAAAAAAAAATAAAAATAAAATTGTAAAAGAAATAAAATGAAATGGTAAAAAAATAATAAAATTAAAATAAAAATTAAAAACTACTGACACCAGTGAGGGAACTATCAGGATTTCAAAGGTTGCAATTGGGACCGGGCCCTGGCATTTCCCTTCCCCACCATGGGGAGGGCCGAAGATGGCAGTAAGGGGGCCCGCTGCAGAACTTGTGAAAGGGTGCCGCTGCAGGACCGTAATAAAGGGACCCACGATGGGAGTAAAGTGCCCCAGGATCATCGAGAAGAGGGAGGGCCCTGGCCAGGGGAGCCCTTCATAATTTCTTGCAACGGGGCCCTGAAGGTTCTAGTTACACCTCTGGTAAGGCCCCTTTCACACAGGCTTATCCGTTTGCAGATTCCGCTCTGCTCAGTAGGGATCAATCTGCTGATCCCCACTGAGCAGGCGGATGACAGAGTCATCTCCATGGATGACAGATCTGTCAGAGCCCCGCTCTTCACTATGGAGATCAGATGAAAACGGATCTGCCTGTCCGTTTTCATCTGATCCGCTCCAATCCGATTCTACAGATGGATGAAAAATAAAGTTTCCATCCGTCTGCATTTCACGGACAGGATCGGATCGGAGATCTGCAGATGTCAGCGGACATGTCTCTGCTGACATCCGCCGCTCCATGGGGCTGCATGGAGCCTCTGTTCAGGTCTGCCTGAAAAACGGACAGGCGGACCTGAACAGAATGCCCGTATGAAAGGGGCCTTAAGGGGGCTGAATACAAATGCATGCCACGCTTTTCAGATATTTATTTGCAAAAATGTTGAAAACCATTTATCATTTTCCTTTCTCTTCACAATTATGTGTTGGTCTATCAGATAAAATCCCAATAAAATACATTTATGTTTTTGGTTGTAACATGACAAAATGTGGAAAATACTTTTTCAAGGCACTGTATTTCCTCGTGTGACCATGGGGTTGATTTACTAAAACTGGAGAGTGCAAAATATGGTGCAGCTGGGCATGGTAGCCAATTAGCTTCTAACCTCAGCTTGTTCAATTAAAGTGCATGTAAACCCGAAAAAAAAATGTAATTAATAATTCTGCCTGGTAGAATATAGCATGTCATGTCATCTGTGCCCAGTCTTGCCACAAAGAGTTAATCCAACTGTGAGTAATGACCTTATCTTTTTTCAGGAAGAGAAAGTCCGACTAACGGAAATACACAGTCGATCCGCCCCTTGCTCTGTGAGTGACCAGCAATTTGCTTATCTCCTTCATGGAGCAGAGAAAGTTTTACACTCCCCTCTCCCTCCCTCCTCAATCTCTCAGTATAGAGGTGGGTGGGGAGGCTTGTGACATCACAACTCCACCCACCGAGTTCCAGCAAAGACAGAAACCCATGGATTTCAGAGTTTTACAGAGCTGCTAGTGCTTACAGGAAGGACATTTGCAAGGTAGGGATACATGCAGGAGGCTTGCATGTACATAAACATTAATACTGTGCCATTAGTTTATACTGGGTGGGTGGTGGGTTTACATCCACTTTAAGCTTTGACAAAATAAAATGGAAGGTGATTTTTTTCAATGTACAGCTGCACCAGTTTTTGCACTCTCCAGTTTTAGTAAATCAACCCCTTGTCTTTTCTGTAGTAATGACATAAACCAGCCAGAGATAAGAAGTAAAGGGCATCATTATTCACATCTGCCTAGTGCAGCGTGATGTCTAAATACAGTTCTGCATGCGCACTACTCTCTTCTCCTGACAGTCATCAAAGAAACAGATTAAAGCAGCAAGAGGAAGTCGAACATCTGGTTGCAGTCAACATACAGTTAATTGTTTTCTTCTTTCTTTTAATAATGAGCAACAGCTTTTTCCAAAGGATTTTAGGCATAGCTTCCAGCTTTCCCTCATTTCAAGGGTCCATCCCTCTTTTGGACAAATCCCTCTGTCCTTCGTTCCTCCACAGTCTGACGTAAAGATCAGAATAAATATTCTATTTAATGATCACAAGTGTTTATGTGGCCTATAGCAGCTGGTCAGACATTTGTTTACTGCAGAACCATGACGGGATTCGCTTGCAATGGAATGGAATGTGCTTAAAGGGTAACTATACTTAAAAAAATGAATATGGAAAATAAACATTTTTCATTTCCACTTTCCATATTCATTAGTTATCACAATGTGGGGGCTCATTTGAGTGTTGGTAGTTTCCTTGGTTATATATTTATTGGTTATTGCACAAGCTAGTTTATTGGTTCGCACACAAGTAGCTTGTTACCTTTTTATACTTTAACAAAGTTAAAAGGGGAAATATTTTATTCCAGTAACTGTACACACATAATATACACTTTTTTACCAAATAGGCTTGTGCAATTCGCTTCGTTCCGAATTTCGTTTTTATTGAAGTTAGCAAAATTCGGAAATTTGGAAATAAGAAAGAACATTCGAAATAATAAATAACTATTAAAGTATAGGTGTTGGAATCTCCTTGAAAATGTAGCTGTTAGTGAACTTAAATATGAAATTTATCACTGACAGCCCTATTTTCAAGGAAATTCCAATACCTATAATTTAATAGTTATTTATTAGTTAGTTATTATTTCAAATGTTCTTTCTTATTTTCGAATTTTCAGATTTCCGAATTGCGGATTTTCGGCTGTTCTGATTGCCGAGTTTCCACAATTGCCGAAATTACAGCGAAATTCCAAATTGCCGCGAATTTCCAAATTCCCGCAATTGCCGAATTACCGAAATTGCCGAATTACGGCGAATTTCCGAATTTTTTAATTTCCAAAAAAATAAAAACGAAAAAATGAGAACTAACAATTTTTTAAGCCGTGCACAAGTCTATTACCAAATGTATTGGGACACCTACCTTTACACGTACATTAACTTTTTTTTTTTTAATCTTGAATAGTAAAAGAAAAACATACAACATCTAGCACGCAGGCTGTTTTCAGTTAGTTAGAAGTGAACACAAAGTTATACGTGTCCTTTAGCATTTGTACAGTGGAATAAATGAAGAATAAATGCTGAGCATGTCCTCAAGGCTCTCTAGCTCAATTGTCCCTTAGGTCGTGACAGGCCACACGCACCCATCCCACTCAGCCCAGACAGCAAGAGTGAAAGAAAAAAACCTGATTTATTATTAAATGACCAATGGACAGCGCTACCACTCACGTGGAATCAGATGCTGTGGAGGGGTCTGCAAGCCATTTCGACCAGACTTTGTCATATTTGGCAGGGCAGCCCCTGTTAGCATAGGTGTCCTTGTATAAAGGTAAACTAACACGCACATGAAATTTAATGGCATCCCAGTCTTAGTCTGTTGGGTTCAATATTGAGTTGGCCCACCCTTTGCAGCTATAACAGCTTAAACTCTTCTGGGAAGGCTGTCTACAAGGTTTAGGAGTGTCTATGGAAATGTTTGACCATTCTTCCAGAAGCGCATTTGTGAGGTCAGGCACTGATGTTGGATGAGAAGGCCTGGCTCGCAGTCTCTGCTCTAATTCATCCCAAAGGTGTTCTTTTGGGTTGAGATCGGGACTCTGTGCAGGCCAGTCAAGTTCCTCCACCCCAAACTTGCTCATCCATGTCTTTATGGACCTTGCTTTGTGCACTGGGGCGCAGTCAAGTAAGAACAGGCAGAGGTCATCCCCAAACTTTTCCCACAAAGTTGGGAGCATGAAATTGTCCAAAATGTCTTGGTATGCTGACGCCTTAAGAGTTCCCTTCACTGCAACTAAGGGGCCAAGCTCAACCTCTGAAAAACAACCCCATGCCATAATCCCTCCTCCACTAAATGATCTGGATGAGTGCACAAAGCAAGGTCCATAGACATGGATGAGCGAGTTTGAGGTGGAGGAACTTGATTGGCCTGCACAGAGTCCTGACCTGAACCCGATAGAACCCGATAGAACACCTTTGGGATGAATTAGAGCAGTGACTGGGAGCCAGGCCTTCTCGTCCAACATTAGTGCCTGACCTCACATATGCGCTTCTGGAAGAATGGTCAAACATTCCCATAGACCAGCCTTTTTCAACCAGGTTGCCCAGGCACCCTGGGGTGCCTTGAGGTTTCTTCGGAGGTGTCTTAGCAAAATGCCTAAAAATTGCCCAAAAATCTATACAAGCCAGCAGGTGGATCAAGCCTGCCTTTTATTTACACAAAGCCACAGGTTTTTATTGTGGAACATTTCAACCTTCCAGCCACCGGCATGTTAACAACTAGTGATGTCATCAGTATTGAGAAGAAGAGCATTGATCACCTGCACAGCATCCTTGTTTGACCCTCCCCTACCCCTCTCCATCAGCGTTGGGGTCACATTAGCTGAGTGAAGAAGAGAAACTGAGGGTTGGGAGAAACATTGGATTACTAGTCGTTACTAGTGTTCAAAATTGTATTTGCATTGGAAGAATAAATCACCTCTAATATAGGGTGTCCTACATGTGTTGATGCTGCCGAATTATGTAAAACTATTAGAATAGTTTTTTACATTTTAGAATGGGGTGCCTTGAGAATGCCCATCATTTTAAAGGGTGCCTTGACTGAAAAAAGGTTGAGAAACATTCCCATAGACACACTCCTAAACCTTGTGGACAGCTTTCCCAGAAGAGTTGAAGCTGTTATAGCTGCAAAGGGGGGCCAACTCAATATTCAACCCTACAGACTAAGACTGGGATGCCATTAACCACTTGCCGACCGCCGATCGGCATCTGACGGCGGCAAAATGGCTCGTACCCGCAAAACGCCGTCATACGACGGCGGCTGCGGGAACGAATTTAGTGAGCGTGCGCGCTCACTGTGTTCGGGGAGGGCCAGGGAGCGGGTGCGGCGGCTTCGATTGCCGCCGGCTACCCGTGATGGGCCCCCCGGAGCGAAGGAGCGGAGGTCCGTGTATGTAAACACGGACCTCCGCTCTGTGTGAGGGGGAAGGGCTGTGATCACAGCCTTCCTGTACGTGAAAGCTGTGACCACTTCCCTTCCCCAGATAGTACAGTCCCCCTACAGTTAGAACACGCCCAGGGAACATAGTTAACCCTTAGAGCGCCCCCTGCAGGTTAACCCCTTCACTGCCAATGGCATTTACACAGTAATCAGTGCATTTTTATAGCACTGATCGCTGTATAAATGCCAATGGTCCCAAAAAAGTGTCAAAATGGTCCGACATGTCTGCTGAAATATCGCAGTACCACAAAAAATCGCAGATTGCCGCCATTATTAGTAAAAAATAAAAAATAAATAAAAACCCCAAAAATGAATTCTCATCATCCGTAAACGCGACCACTTTTGCGCAAACCAATCAATAAACGCCGATTGCGAATTTTTTAATCGCAAATATGAGGAAGAATATAAATCGGCCAAAAAACGTGAAAAAAATTTATTTTTATATTATTTTTTTGGATTTGTATTTTAGGAAAAAGTAAGAAATTTGGGTTTTTTTGCAAAATTGTTGCTCTTCTTTTGTTTATAGCGGCGATCAGAAATGACGCAGCGGTGATCAAATACCACCAAAAGAAAGCTCTATTTGTGGGAAAAAAAGGACGCAAATTTCATTTGGGTACAACGTCGCACGACCGCGCAATTGTCAGTTAAAGCGACGCAGCGCCGAATCGCAAAAAGGGCTCCGGTCCTAAAGCTGGAAATCCTTCCGGGGCTGAAGTGGTTAAAGTTCATGTGCGTGTAAAAGCAGGTGTCCCAATACTTTTGACAATATTGTGTATGTAATGATAGTATTCAATACATGAAATCCTTTTTTTTAATTCTACATGCCTTTATTTATATGTGTCACCAGATTTATGTGCATGCCAAGCTGTCAAGCAAAAAATGACAGTGACAAACCATATAAAACTGCAGGGTGCGCTTACAATGGTCAGCGGCGGACTTCTGACTGCTTAAAAAGTGTTAGCATGAGCTTTTGTTTAACTTTAAACTCCATGTCTACCTAATAGTAAGACTAATAGTAAAACAATGCTGCATTGAATCTCATTGCCGTATGAGCAGCATTGTCATCCTGGTAAAGCACACAGAAAATCAAAGGACCTACTTGTAGGTAATAAAATCAAGTTAAAGCATCAACTCAAAAAAAGTCTGCTGTGTTGATTCTGCTGACTAGGCAACTTTTTTAAAAATTTGGCTATAGTTCTAGTTTAATCCTAACTGCCCTTCACCTCCTGATCGCTATACCCAATTTTACTTTGTTATTATTGTTATTATTACTAGAGTTGAGCGAACACCTGGAAGTTCGGGTTCTGCTGGTCCGTCCGAACTTCGGGACAAAGTCCGGGTCCGGATCCGGACGGAACCCGAACGATCGCACGGACAACGAACCCCATTGAAATCAATGGGGACCCGAACTTTTAGGCACAAAAATGGCTGTAGGAAAGTCCTGGAAAGCCCCAGAGGGCTGCAAAAGGAAGTAAAATGGGGGTAAGGGTAGGGCAAGTGCCCTACAAAAAAATGGGGACAGGGAAATAACTGTAAATATTTTTAAAAAAATAAAAACATAAAAAAAGCAAAAATGGAGGTGAATGTGGATCATCTTCAAACTGTGTCTGAAAAGTATTAATTAACGGTAGAAGCCATATAACTGTTCTAAAATCATCTTCAAACTAGGGCAAGTGCCCTACAAATAAATGGGGATAGGGAAAATA
>BLSH010278230.1:771434-788475 GCA_018402905.1 Glandirana rugosa
ACCCCCTATTTTGTATAGTTCTCGCTGAAGTCCTTGAATTATACATGTCAGACATACGTGTACCAGTTGAGACGTTTTAATACGTATGGTTCTGTGACCTTTAGAGTTGTGCGTGGCTGTCAGGGTCTTACCGAAGTGGCATAAGTATTTTGTCGGCTCTACCTCCTTGATTAGGTCTATCGATTTCTATGTGGTCGATTTATGTGGGTGTGGACCCGTACGACCTGCGTAAAACATTGGTGTCTATCCATATTTCTTGAATATAGTGGGTCTCGAGATTTGCAAGGTGGGACTTAGATTATAATGAGTCGTTAAGCCTGTGTTCCATCTCGGCTGTTTTATGAATACGGTGAAGCCATTCTGGGACTGTCGGTGCGTGTTGAGATTTCCAGTGTCTTGGTATGCATAATTTTGCAGAGTTGACCATGTGCATACAGACTGTACATATTAAGTTCCTGAAGTCGCTCTTGATATGTTTTATCCCCCAGACCTTTCACCATCTTTGTTACCCGTCTCTTAACTCGTTCTATTTTATCAATATCTTTCTGTAAGTGAGGTCTCCAGAACTGGACACCGTATTCTAAGTGAGGTCTCACTAAAGATCTATATAGAGGAATCAGGACCCCCGTCCTCCTGCTGGTGACCCCTCTAATGATATAAAGATCTATATAGAGGAATCAGGACCTCCTTCCTCCTGCTGGTGACCCCTCTAGTGATATAAAGATCTATATAGAGGAATCAGGATCTCGTCCTCCTGCTGGGGATCCCTCTAGTGATATAAAGATCTATATAGAGGAATCAGGACCTCCTTCCTCCTGCTGGTGACCCCTCTAGTGATATAAAGATCTATATAGAGGAATCAGGATCTCGTCCTCCTGCTGGGGATCCCTCTAGTGATATAAAGATCTATATAGAGGAATCAGGACCTCCTTCCTCCTGCTGGTGATCCCTTTGCTGATAACTAATTATTAGTAATAGACCCCCCTGTAACAAAGTTGGAAGTGATGAAACGTGTCTGGATGTGGCTACCCGGCAACAGCTGAAGGCATCAGGAAATAAGAAAGGAGGGCAGATGTGAACACAGTGACGTGTATCATTACCCTGAACCCCCGGATGTGGTAAGACAACCAAGGCTATCACTAGATACACCTGATGCCACAGGGTAATGTTACATTTTATGCACATTTTTATCTTGTACCATGTGAATAGTTTTGCATTGTGTTTTTAATAAATTTTGGATTGTTTTGGTTATTGTACCATTAGAGGCTATTTCTGTTTCCTTTCGAACGCCAATGACCGGTATTCACTGTTATGGAGATACATAGGAGCATCTTCTGATCCTGACAACAGGACATCTGTTTATGCTATTTTTGTCAACCATAAGAGTGGAATGCCATTGAATTTGGTGAGTGTGAACTCTATTGGGGAGAGGAATCACTAACAAACGCGAGGAGGTGTGTGACAGTGTTTAACTACATAATTGAAGATCTGTACACTTTTTCTGTTTTTTTTGTTGTTTGATTTTGCTTTGAATAATATATGTATATATTTGTATGCCAATTGACATTTAAGCACAGTGCTACCGTTTGAAGTGTCTTTTCACTTTAAACATTTTGGATAGTGTTTGTATTTTGATTTAAGGTGGCAGCAGTGTATAAGTTTTTAGAATCACAGTTATATATTTGGCTATTTACCAAACTGATTTACCTCCATAGCGCAGAGAGTTTTTCCAATTTAATTATTAGCTATCGGCCAGTCATGGGGAACGTATCCTGTTAGAAGAGATTGATTAAAAAGATTTGTTAATGGTCCAACAACTATACCTCAATAGAACTCTCAGGTGAATGCCATGTGGCCCTAGTGAAAATAGTGTCTGTCTTACTATCCTTTGTCAAATGTTTATTAAACAGAAATGTCAAAGTACATCCCGTTCTTCTGCCACACTACCTCCTTCACACTTGCTGAAAATTCCCAGCCAGAATCTGCTGCTGTAAAAATAATGCAACACATTGTTTATAAACATTGCTCAGACAGGAGATAGAGAGATGCAAAGTAAAATTGTTTATAAACATTGATCAGGCAGGAGATAGAGAGATACAAAATAATATTGTTTATAAACATTGATCAGACAGGAGATAGAGAGATACAAAGTAACATTGTTTATAAACACTGATCAGACAGGAGATAGAGAGATACAAAGTAACATTGTTTATAAACATTAATCAGACGAGAGATGGAGAGATACAAAGTAACATTGTTTAGAAACATTAATCAGACGAGAGATGGAGAGATACAAAGTAACATTGTTTATAAATATTGATCAGACAGGAGATAGAGAGATACAAAGTAACATTGTTTATAAACATTGATCAGACAGAGATAGAGAGATACAAAGTAACATTGTTAATAAACATTGATGAGACATGCAAAGTAACATTGTTTATAAACATTGATCAGACTATAGATAGAAAGATACAAAGTTACATTGTTTATAAACATTGATCAGACTAGAGATAGAAAGATACAAAGTAACATTGTTTATAAATATTGATAAGATGGGAGATAGAAATATACAATGTAACATTGTTTATAAACATTGATCAGACAGCAGATACAAAGTAACTTTGTTTATAAACATTGATCAGAAGGGAGCTAGAAAGATACAAAGTAACATTGTTTATAAACATTGATCAGAGAGGAGATAGAGAGATACAAAGTAACATTGTTTATAAACATTGATCAGACAGGAGCTAGAGAGATACAAAGTAACATTGTTAATAAACATTGATCAGAGAGGAGATAGAGAAATACAAAGTAACATTGTTTATAAACATTTATCAGACTGGAGATAGAAAGATACAAAGTAACATTGTTAATAAACATTGATGAGACATGCAAAGTAACATTGTTTATAAACATTGATCAGACGGGAGATAGAAAGATACAAAGCAACATTGTTTGTAAACATTGATCAGAAGGGATCCAGAAAGATACAAAGTAACATTGTTTATAAACATTGATCAGATGGGAGATAGAAAGATACAAAGTAACATTGTTTATAAACATTGATCAGAGAGGAGATAGAGAGATACAAAGTAACCTTATTAATAAACATTGATGAGACATGCAAAGTATCATTGTTTATAAACATTGATCAGACAGGAGATAGAAAGATACAAAGTGACATTGTTTATAAACATTGATCAGACAGGAGATCGAGAGATACAAAGTAACATTGTTTATAAACATTGATAAGATGGGAGATAGAAATATAAAAAGTAACATTGTTTATAAATATTGATCAGATGGGAGATAGAAATATAAAAAGTAACATTGTTTATAAACATTGATCAGATGGGAGATAGAAATATACAAAGTAACACTGTTTATAAACATTGATAGGACAGCAGATACAAAGTAACATTGTTTATAAACATTGATAGGACAGCAGATACAAAGTAACATTGTTTATAAACATTGATCAGACAGGAGATAGAGAGATACAAAGTAACATTGTTTATAAACATTGATAGGACAGCAGATACAAAGTAACATTGTTTATAAACATTGATCAGACAGGAGATAGAGAGATACAAAGTAACATTGTTAGTTTTGTTTCTACTCCGATTCATTCATCTGCAAGTCAAAGGGATGAGCTTTATGCTTTTTTATTTACTAACAATGATCAAATTAGGAAAAACGCGTTTGTTTCCTTTTGTTACATTTTATTATCTATGAGTTGCATAGAAAATAAAACAACGTTTGCAAACCCTGCATTACTCTGTTATCTGAAATAATGAAAAAGTTATTACCGAACAGACCCACAGCAAAAATGTAAAAATTGCACTACTCCATAGGGAATATACAGGAATGAAAGCAGACGGCAATGATGGTCCAAAACCATTATAATTCCCCTCTTAGGAATCAAAGTTACGACACTCAGAACTTTTAGAAGTTTTGAGTATTATACATTGTATCCCTTTTGTCTTTCTGTTCTTTTGTCCTAGTTGGTGTAGCGTGTTTTCCTTAAATGTCAGGTTATAAAATATGGCTTTTCCTAAAATACATGTTCTGTTGTCTCGTCTTGTGATGCTGCAATAAGTCCTTTTGTTCTAAGAAAGACAGCTGGGCTCATTGCCTGCCAAAAGGCCCGACATCCCTTCTATTCTGGCTGGGAGTCGTACCTCGGAGCACCCAAGGTTCTGCATACTTTCTCCCACACTCCAATGTCTTGCCAGGAGGCTTAAAAAATGTTTGTGAAACTTTCCTGGAGGTGGTGTCCACAACACCAACACGGAATGCCAAGCCTCTGATTGGTTAGACAAGTCCTACTGGAAACAGGCAGCATTGTTCAGGAAATGTCAATTATCATTTGATCTTTTACGTCAATGTGATTGGAAAATCTCCCCCAGAATAGTTTTATTGTTTAGCACAAGCAAAATCTGAATTACAGGCATGCTATTTGCTGTAATCTACTTATGTGTCCATTTAATTGCAGCTAGTATATGTACCTGGATCTGTCTTTATATCAGCTTCTTCTAAACTCCTGCAGAGGGAGATCAGTTGCTGGCAATGCAAGCTGATAAGGGTTGTAGGGCATTCTACAATGCTGTCAGTCCAGCAATGGCAACTAGGTGACGGGAGTTTGGGGACGTCAAGCATGGAGCTGTCAGTATAGGACTGAACTACAGGTTGCACCAATGCAGGTAACATGCATTATTGTGTGTTGCAATAACACCCAAGATAGCAAGCAATTGTGCTGCAATGACTTGCTAAGCTATTGCTAGACTTGCCAGGCTTCACAAGTTTGTTGCACAATTGTTTTCTGCATTGCTTGACTCCAGATCAACTTTGCAAATATTCTGCAAGTGTGCTGCAAGTTCAGTTATGTTGTGCAATAGTCATCCCACCACAGGGGTCACTGTGGTTGAATTTTCATGCTGTAGATTTGCAGAGCTCTTGCTGTAGACTCACCACTGCAACTTTGCTCTTGCCAGAGACTTGCCACACAAATTTGCTACAAATTGGAAAAGTGTCAGCTAGAACTTGTGCTTCAAGTGCTCTGCAAGTGTACAACTTGCCAGTGAAGATGTGCAGCAAGCTAAGAGACTTACAATGTAACACTGCCACACATTTGTGGTAAGTTATCTTTGCTATCTGGGACATGTGTTAAGGCTTACATTCCCACAGTGCATTGGTGTAAATGGGCCCTAAGTAAAAAAAGAAATCAGACCAATAGTGGAAGAAACACACATATTCCTGGATGCGTTCTCAAGGATTTAGGTGCTGCAGCAACGGCCGGCTGGAAACTGGTTTGGAATGTTCCCTACAATGGTGATCAGTGGGAAGAATGCTCCTTACATTGTTGGACAGTGGAAAGAATGTGCCTTACATTGGTGGTCAGTGGGAAGAATGATCCTTACATTGGTGATCAGTGGGAAGAATGTTCCTTACATTGGTGATCAGTGGGAAGAATGATCCTTACATTGGTGATCAGTGGGAAGAATGCTCCTTACATTGGTGATCAGTGGGAAGAATGTGCCTTACATTGGTGATCGGTGGGAAGAATGCTCCTTACATTGGTGATCAGTGGGAAGAATGTCCCTTACATTGGTGATCAGTGGGAAGAATGTTCCTTACATTGGTGATCAGTGGGAAGAATGCTTCTTACATTGGTGATCAGTGGGAAGAATGTGCCTTACATTGGTGATCAGTGGGAAGAATTTCCCTTACATTGGTGATCAGTGGGAAGAATTTCCCTTACATTGGTGATCAGTGAGAAGAATGTCCCTTACATTGGTGATCAGTGGGAATATTGCTCCTTACATTGGTGGTCAGTGGGAAGAATGTCCCTTACATTGGTGATCAGTGGGAAGAATGTCCCTTACATTGGTGATCAGTGGGAAGAATGTCCCTTACATTGGTGATCAGTGGGAATATTGCTCCTTACATTGGTGGTCAGTGGGAAGAATGTCCCTTACATTGGTGGTCAGTGGGAGGAATGACCTTTACATTGGTGGTCATGCAGCTGACTCTGCCACGTGGCATTAATCCCAGGAACTATATAGGCCCCATTAGATTGGAGGTCAATTAGCCACAGTTCAAAGAACCTCTAGCAACCCCCTGAGGAACCCTGTTTGAGATAAGAAAACAAAGTGTTTAAGTAATTTTTCAATATGGTTATGGTGCGTTTTCCTCCCTAATATTTGGGTTAGTGGTGAATCCGCCAGGGGTGCAATATATTTGGTGCACAGGGGCCCAAAGGGGGGGGGGGGGGGGCATGGTGCCCTCACACATTGCAGAACAATGGGGAAACACTGTTCCCTGTCCTTACTGCAATTGCGATTGTCACGCTCTGCTGTAAAGATCCAACCAGCATGTATAGGGAAGAGTTATGAGCTCAGGCGAGTTCAGACACAGTCTGAACTCACCCGAGCTATCCCACCAAAAGCTGTCAAACCCAACAGTCAATCATAGGTAATAGAGGCATTCTCTGCTCCACAGCATGCTCGTTGTATCTGAATGCCTCCGCTGCCTATAATTAACTGTTGACTTTGACAGCTTCCAGCGGGATAGCACAGGTGATTTCAGACACATATCTGAACACACATTAGCTCACTGGGGAGGAGATTGGTGCTGGTTGGGGGGCAGGTCCCTGTTTCCAGGTGCCTACCGGACCCGGAGAAAAAAAGAGCCACTTCCAGGGTGAATGGTATGCTGGGCAGAGGAGGGCTGTGTGGCTATATTTTGGGATAGAGGGCCACTTACTACTGAACTCAGCAACACTTACTACTGAACCCTGAACCCCGCTTCACTTACTACTGATCCCTTAACCCCGCCTCACTTACTACTGAGCTCTGAACTCTGCTTCACTTACTAATGACCCCTGAACTCCACCTCACTTACTACTGACCCCTAAATTATGCTTTACTTACTACTGACCTCTCAGCTGTATGCTGCTTACTAACAACCCTTGAACTATGCATCACCTACTACAAACGTCTGAACTCCACCTCATTTACTCCTGACCCCTGAACTCTGCGTCACTTACTACAAACGTCTGAACTCCACCTCATTTACTCCTGACCTCTGAACTCTGTGTCACTTACTACAAACCCCTGAACTCCACCTTACTTACTCCTGAACTCTGCCTCACCTACTCCTGATCTCTGAACTCTGCCTCACCTACTCCTGATCTCTGAACTCCACCACACTTACCACTTACTCCTGACCCCTGAACTCTGCTTCACTTACTCCTGACCTGTGAACTCTGTGTCACTCCTGACCTCTGAAATCTGCATCATTTACTCCTGACCTCTGAACTCTGCCTCACTTACTCCCCATCGCTGAACTCTGCCTCACTTACTCCCCATTGCTGAACTCTGCCTCGCTTACTCCTGATCTCTGAACTCCACCTTACCTACTCCTGAACCTTTTCATCTCTTACTATTTTACTATACTTACCCTTTACAACACAGCCAATATACAAGGCAATGAAATTTTGTGCACCACGCTCTTTTTTTCTCAAGCAGGAGGGCCCAACTTATGATCTTGCACACAGGCCCACTGCTTTCAGAAAATGCCCTGACATGGGGACCATTGGAGGCTTGCGGTTTCATGTCCATTCAAACTATTTCTTGGTCTCTTAAGCTTATTGATCTTTATTGGACTTATGGATTCTATTAACCATTTATAAGCAGTCCCTTTTTTGACTAACTTTATGATATACAATTCAAACAACCTTCTTATAATCTCAGAACTATATACCAGGCCAGAGAGATGATCATACGGGTGTACTCCCCTGATATATTATCTCAATTTAGCCAGATTTATACTGCCACTGGATGTCCTAAATTAGAGACCACCCTAAGTCAAACTATTTACTAGAAGGCTTTAATAGGATTGTATAGAACAACCATTTAGAATCAAGGTTCCATTGAACTATAGAGTTCCTCCAGAGGTTGCTTGGGGTTCCTTGAGCTGTGGCTGACTGACCTCCCATGTGATGGTGTGTGGATAGTTCTGGGGCCAGCAACACTTGGCAGACCCAGTTGTTTGTCTCCAATTATCTTTTTAGCTGTCTTTAAGAGTGGCATTCTGACTATTGTAAAGGGAGCAGCATACCTAATGACTATAAGCACATTCTTCCCATTGATTACCAATGAATTTGTTATGTCAGGGGTTTCCCCGAGACATTCAAATATTTTCTTCTAGGACAAAAGGGTTGAGAAAGGCTGATCTAGAAGCTGATCAACTTTGCAAGCTTTGGACCCCTATTCAATCCCCTATTTCGTTTTGACTGAGAGTTAGATTTGGATGTTGTGCACATTTGGATCCACAGTATATATTGCAATATATATACCGCATCTCATGACAAAGCAGATGCATAAGTCTGAGAAACATGTTGAATATGGCCTCCACCCTGCCATCTGGTTCAGCTTAATACATGACTATTAAACTTCTTCTGTCAGCGAAGTTCATCAAAGGCTATTTGGGGGGCTCCTTGAGGGTAATTGTTTGAAGGAACAGCATAGATTGAAGCCATTATATACTTGTATTCCAAAGTCTATTATGTACTAAGTTTTGGTATACATTATCTTGTCATGAATTTCTGACTTTTAGAATTTGTACAAAAAAATTACATGTTTTTATGAATTTATTACTTCGTTCAAGTGTGTGTTTTATCATTGTAGCACTTGAGAGCCACTAAAAACATTATTTTTTTCTTTGGGCAATAGCCTGTGTTTTGGGATGTGGGGCTTTGACCTTTATGAGGCGGTTCAAACTGATATTTTATATCTGTATACAGCACTGAGTGTGTTTGAATCAATATTTTTATCTGTATACAGCACTTGAAACCCCTCTGAGATAATTGCCACAAGAAAGGTTACCTTACAGCAGTGGTTCTCAACTCCGGTCCTCGGGACCCACTAACAGGCCAGGTTTGCAGGATAACTGAAATGCATCACAGGTGATGTTATTTGCTGCTCAGTGATTGCAGCATTCTAGTCTGCATCTCCCCAAGGTAATCCTGAAAATCTGGCCTGTTAGGGGGTCCCGAGGACCGGAGTTGAGAACCGCTGCCTTACAGGTAAGCTACACCAAAGGAATTTTCCTGATTGGCTAAAAGAGTAAACAGCAGCTTTTGGCAGACCAAGAGTATCAAGGGAAGGACCTACGGAGTCATTGGTGTCAAACAAGGCAAAGCAATGTGAGAAATCCCCTAAGCAATGGCCTTCATCAATTAGTGAGAGGCTAGGGGTCTCTGGAACAAAGTGGCCAAGACCAATACCTCCTCTTAGTGTGCTCAAGGCCAATGTTTGATCCAGCCTGGTCTGTAAGTTAACAAGCAACCAACCTATAGAATAATGGTGAGGGTGGACATTCTTCTGCTCACACCAATGGATATATGCCTTCCAGGTACAATGATATACCTTAAGAAAAAGTGGCTTTTCTGGCCTTAAGAGGCACAGGATTCACAGGTTCCAAGATGCCCCTTTCCTTTATGACCCTGGCCTCAACAGCCATGCTGTTAAAACCAGTGACCGTAAAGTAGGGAGGTAAATGGGGCCTTGTGACAAAAGGTCTGGGCACTCTAATAGAGGTTCTTGCTTTCTGAAAATAATTTTAGCTCTCCCATTTTGATGCTGTTCCTTGCCTTGCCTTTTGCCTTTTTTTTTTTGTTCCGTAAAAGTTCTTGTTGGAAAAAAGAGCAGCATACATAATGAAGACAGGCACAGTAACCACAATACAAAATAGGGTGTTACAGGCATATCCATTGATGCAGTCACTTTCCAAGTGTCATCGAAATAACAAAACATAATCACAATCAACTCTTTCATGAATACGACACTCGCTATTAGCATATCAGTATTTGGAAAAAGTGCATTGTGGAAGAGTTATACAGAACAAGAGGAATATAGTACATATGGGTATTAAACATCTCAGCAAATCTAATGAAGGCATATCATCCTTTAATACCTGTCTGGTTAGATATTAAATAAGAGAAATAAAAAAAATAAACAGAGAGAAAGAGAATATAGGAGAGAAGAAGAGGAAAAAAGGGGAGGGGGATAGTAGTACTGCGGGGGCTTGAAGAGATTAAATGGGGGGATAGAAAGGTGAAATAAGCAGAACTTAGGCTGAGGAAAAGAGCACCGAGCTCTAAAGCAACCCATAGATGATTCCATTTTCTTTCCTTCCACCATGGGAGGGAGGAAAGAAAAACGCTTGATTCCTCCATAGACACAGGACACAGTCAGTATCGATGGAGGAGTGCTTCCCATTGTGTTGTGCCGGGGGTGGGGGGAGGGGCATGGGGACCCTTCCTGGCTGGCAGAGCACAGTGATTACTGCTAATGGCTATAGCCACCGGCAGTAATCAACTGTAAAAATTCAGACAGGCTGGTTGTACCCAAGTCGACTTGGGTACAATCAGCCTGCCCATATATGGATCAAATCTGGTCTGGTCCTTGCTGAACCAACCAAATTTTGATCCATGTATGGCTGGCTTAAGCAAGGTAACATCAAAATGCTCCATGTCTGTTATTCTTATTCAGGGACGGTAAGTGGCTGTGGAGTTCTCCATTGGACAAGGACACAGAGTCTGGCTGCATTCACCATGTCCATTGTCAATAATTTATAATATTGGCTCTTTGACAGGCTAGTATAGTTTAGCAAATATTGAGTGGGAGTAAAATCTAGAGGGAAGCTTTGTAACAGATGAGGTTGTACGATGGACCTCACTCCAGTAGGTGCTAAACTACTTGCCTCATTTGCCAAATTTCAGCTTTCAGCGTTGTCGCACTTTGAATAACAATTGTGCGGTCATGCAATGCTGTACCCAAACAAATTTTTTATAATTTTTGAGACAGATAAAGCTTTCTTTTGGTGATATTTAATCACCACTGGATTTTTTTTTTTGCTAAAAAAATGAAAAAAGACCAAACATTTTGCAAGAAAAAAAGGCTTTCTTCATTTCTGTTCTAAAATGTTGTAAATACATAATTTTTCTCCTTCACTGATGGGCACGGATGAGGCTGCACTGATGGGCACTAATAGGCTGCACTGATGGGCACTGATAGGCTACACTGATGGGCATTGATGTGGTTGCACTGATGGGCACTGATGAGATGGCACTGAAGGGTACTGATGAGGTGGCACTGATGAGAAGGCACTAATATGCGGCACTGATATGAAGCACTGATGAGCACTGATAGGTGGCATGGATGGGCACTGACTGGTGGAACTGATGGGCACTGAAAGGCAGCGCTGACTGGCATCACTGATGGGCACTGATTGGCATCACTGCTGGGCATTGTTGGGGCTGCACTGATCATCAGGGCACTGATCATTTGTGCAGATCTCCCCTGTAAGGAAGTGCCGCTGATAGGCTCTCCTCTCCTCTCCTCACTTACTGTCAGTGTGAGGAAAGGAATCCTGATAATGGGCATTTCCTTGTTTATATGTTAAATTGGGCACAGCTGATCACATGGGTAAAGAGCCTCGTCATTGGCTCTTTACCGAGATCAGTGATGCACTGTGTCCCAGGGACAGAGCACATCAGTGATCACGGTGCTGTGAGAGTGGGACAACGTCATAGGACGTCGCCGAACGAGAGAGCTGCCACGCGCCTGTCATTTCACAATAAGGAGGGCAGGAGGTAGTTAAAGTGAAACTTCACTCTCCCAATCAACATTAATTATTCTTAATCCTCATAGTCTTAGTAAATAGATAGGAAGGTATATCATATTTACTTGTTTTACATTTTTTTCTTACATTTCTTCAGTTACTTCCTGTTTTTTTGCCTAGGCAAATGATGTCATACATCCCGGGAGTCTTCAGGAGGGAAGGAGAGGAGGAGGGGTTTTCTCAGCTAATGGATTCCAGGAAGAATGTGAGTTAGGGACCTTAGATTGTAAGCTCCTTGAGGGTAGGCACTGATGTGAATGTACATTATATATGTAAAGCGCTGCGTAAATTGATGGCGCTATAGAAGTACCTGAAATAAGTAAATGCTACATGAATCATTTGCCCTTACTCAAGATGGCCATGGCCAGAAATGCTAGGGGGGGCTTTTTCAAAGTGATTTGTCAATGGAAATAAGCATGGGTGGATGGGGGAGTCTGCTTTGAATATTAAAAATGAATTAAGTAGTTTTTCTGGTGCTCAGATGTATTGAAGATCCACTTTAAGACGGGGTACTGCCACCAGACGTTCCCACCTCCACATGACAGCACCATCATGTATCAGAAACTTCAATAAAAAAATACGTATACCATAGATGATGAACAATGCCATCTGGATTGCAGTTTAAATCTGTTTTATTGCACATTCACATTCAGGGAGCCTCTGTGAGTCATCACGTGAATCAATTCCCATTCATCCTCAGATAGTGGGCCTCCCAGATCTCGTTCCCACTTTAGACAAACACCAGTCCCACATGATGACTGGTTTCTGACTAGATTTAGTCAGGGCTTTTTTTATCCGAGAATGGGTACAGGAACTCCCCCCCTTCTGAGTCACTTCTTGTCTCCACCCCCTACCCACCTCTGAGCAACATCCCTTGGTTCCACCCATATCCACCTCTGAGAAACATCCCTTGGTTCCACCCCTTACCCACCTCTGAGAAACATCCCTTGGTTCCACCCCTTACCCACCTCTGTGAAACATCCCTTGGTTCCACCCTACCCACCTCTGAGAAACATCCCTTGGTTCCACCCCTACCCACCTCTGAGAAACATCCCTTGGTTCCACCCCCTACCCACCTCCCATTACGGCCGCTTTTAGGGACTACAGAACCATTTCGCGGTGATAAGTAATTTGTATGAAATTTGCTAATGATAATAAGAAAAGCAGTACAGTAGATCCCCAGCAGCAATAGACTTTTCCCAGCAACCATAGATTTCCCCAGCCAGAAAAGACCCACAGCAACAATGGACCCCAACAATAGACCCCAGTAGCGACAACAGATCTTGCAGCAGCCAGCATCAATACACTCTCCAGTATCCAGGAACAATAGACCACTGTCTCAACAGTAGATCCCTTCCAGCAATAACTGACCCCCCAGCAACATAAGCCCAACAAAAAACAATAGTTCCCCCACCAGCAACAATAGACCTCCCCAGCAATAATAGACTGCCATGTAAATAGATGCAATCCAGCAACAATAGACCCACAACAGACAGCAACAAAAGACTCCTTCCACAACAGTAGATCCCTTTCAGCAACAACTGACCCCACCAGCAGCATAAGCCCCCCAGCAACAATGATAGCCCTCCAGGAATAATAGTTTCCCCTGCAGCCAGCATCAATAGACTCTACAGCACACCCCAGCATCCTCTTGCCATTACATACATTCATTGCTGGAGGTGCCGGAACTGTGTTCCCCTGCATTCCAGCTAAAAATAGATCTGGATTTAGGTAAAAGCAATCACATGATTTGGGGGGGGGGGGGGGGGATAGACATACAGTGTATATTGATTCGAAGAGAGTGCGGATTCCAGCGTAAAGAGATCTGGCTGAGTGGCTGAGGGGGCATTTGGAAAGGGCTTAATTTGGAAAAAAGCCCATAAAGGTATCGGATGGGTAGCCAATAAGGAAGGCAATGCCATTCGATCTGAAATGTGGCCCCTGTCAAATAAATGACCTACCCGCACTGTAGGCATACCTGCCAACTTTTGAGATGGGAATCAGGGACATCTATTAGCAAAGGTATGTAGGCATAGGACACCCTCCTGCCACGCTCCCTTATGCAAAAAAAATGATTAGCTAAACCCCCAAGTGCTCTTTTTACCATTCCTATTCCTTTATACTGGCTTTTAAAATTTACAAATGCAGAAATTTAGAATTTGGATGAGAGGTTTAGCACTGGGAAATGCTTTTTGAAAGCTAAAATGTTCATTTTATATACAACTATATAGATCAGACCAAAATGAGGGACAAATGAGTAGGGAAGAGGGACAGAGGGACTTTGTTCCAAATCAGGGGCAGTCCCTTGAAATCAGGGACAGTCCGTGAAATCAGGGACAGTTGGAAGCTGTACTATTGGTCCCCTATGTGATAGCAATAAAGTTACTAAACCCAGGACCCTGCATTCACTATATCTGGTCTCCCACAGTACACAGAGCATGGAAATGCAATTATTTTAGTAAATATAAAGTACTAAATTCATTTTCTCATCAGCAGTATATAGCAGTCTTATGACTTTCATGGTTTCAAGTTGGTTGGTAAGTTGAGCTTGGTTTTTCCTTGGATTTTTCCTTGGCTGTTTGTTGTTACTTGATGCCCTCAAATGCTCCTTACTATATAGACCAGTTATAGATGGAGGCAGTGGCTTACTTTTTGGATATTTGATTCTGGTCAGGTAAACGCACTGACACCTCTGCAGTCATTTTACTATCTGCTGGGTGTCCAGTGTGTCCCTGTACCTTTAAGGAGGGATGGGCTACCTCCAGGCCACATGCCTTCATCTACCTCATCAGAATGCATGTGCTCCCACTGTGGAGTCTCTCACAAGCCAGAGATAGGTCTGGAGGACGCAGGGAGCCTTGTCGGGGCCCTCCAGCTTACACATGCATTTGCAAATGTGTGTAACCAATCTCCTGCTTTTAACGCATACTGTTAGACAGGTCAATTTGGCTGGTTTCAAGCTGGTTGGTAAGATGAGCTTAGTTTTTCCTTAGATTTTTCCTTGGCTGTTTGTTCTATCAGTGTCTGGTTAAAGCTTATAGGAGGAGTTTTCATTCTCCCCCGATTGTCCTATGAGGCTGCAGGACCCCGACTCTCTGTCTGGAGAGTGCTGATTGGCCCTGTGCTGATAACATGCACTCTCCCAAGAAAAAAAAAACCTCTCTAGCAATACACACCAAACTGAGCATGTGCAGCTTGTCCCCAAGGTTATGTTATATCAGCAGGCAGATTGGGGACAGTGAAAGAAGGGGAGGTTAAGAGAAGGTGCAAGTTGGAAAACTTGAAGAGTGGGTGAGTTTTCAGCGTGTAAAAAAGATAAGGTCAACAGAAGCCAAGGAACCATGTCCAGGAAAAGTGTCAAGAACAATTGCTCCACCATCCAATCTTTCAATGATTTGTGTACAGACCATGCAACAATTCTGGACAGAAGACAGGCCTAGTAATACTTTTAGCTTTTTTTTTTTTACATTTATTACATTTACATTCTTTGTTTCCTTTGCATTCTTGCGGAAATGGGGAGAGCACAGAGATGCTTTCTCGTTTTGGAGTGTCTTGACTTAACTCACATTGTGGACTTCAGTTGCATTTATCGACTTTATATACAAGTGCAGTAAAGAATAATATGTGGCTATTCTGATCTCCATTTAGAAAGGACGGTAAAATGATGTTGCCGGAGAAACTCAGACTGTGTATGACGCACTTATCTATGAGGCATGCGGCGCTGTTAGACAAACACCTGTAGGGACACAGTCCGCTGATCCCATTCACCAACCTGGTTAAAGATAAAGACTGTGTTTATCATATACTCACTTTGTAATACTGGCTTGTTATACACCGCAGGTGGATAAATGTACCCTTATTTTTATAACTTTTTCCTAAATTGACTTTCTTATTTAGGCTAAACTCCAGGAAAACAGATAAATATACAGTTTATCGCAAATCGAGTGCTGCTTTTCCTGCCAAAGGATTCATATTTCTTTTTAGACAACCTGGATATCCATGTCTATCCTCCATACCGCACCTGCACTTTTCTAGCCTGATCCCGGGTGCACGGCCAAAGGGCATAACACACAACTTGAAAAAAAAAACGGCCAGCTCACCAAATAGAGAATCTCAAATATTTACTGTCTTGGAAATTTTAACCACTTCAATATTGGGCACTTTTACCCTCTTCCTGACCAGGCTAATTTCAGTTTTCAGCGCTGTCACACTTTGAATGACAATTGCGCGGTCATAGAACACTGTACCTATATATATATTACATTTTTATAATTTTTTCCACACAGATAGAGCTTTCTTTTGGTGGTATTTAATCACTACTGGGGTTTTTATTTTTTGCTAAACATATGAAAAAAAAATTTTGAAAAAAAAATGTATAGTTTGTTTGCAAACAGGTAATTTTTTTCCTTCACTGATGTGCGCTGATAAGGCTGCACTGATGGGCACTGATAGGCTACACTGATGGGCACTGATGAGAACTGATAGGTGGCACTGATGAGGAGGCACTGATAAAGTTTATACTGATAGGCGGCACTGGTGAGCTCTAATAGGCAGCACTGAAGGGCACTGATAGGTGGCACTGATGGGCACTGATGAGGCAGCACTGTGGGCACTGATGAGGAGGCACTAATAAAGGTTGCACTTATAGGCGGCACTGATGAGCTCTGATAGGCAGCACTGAAGGGCACTGATAGGCAGCACTGATAGGTGACACTAATGAGGAGACAATGATGGGCACTGATTGGCAGCACTGGTGGGCACTGATTGGCAGCACTGATTTTCAGCACTGGTGGGCACTATTAACCAGTTCCCTACCGACGTATAGTAAAATGACGTCGGCAGGGACTGGCCGTCGATCCGGGAGGACGTCATATGACGTCCTCCGCTTCTCGCCGCTACTGCGGGCCCCCAGGGGCCCGCACAGCGGCGATCGCGGATCGCTCGTCTGCCGGGGGGTTGTGTCCCCCCCAGATCGGGGTAAAGAGCCAATAAAATTGGCTCTTTACCCCGTGACCGGCTGTGTCCAATCACAGCCGGTCACAAACGAGCCTCACGTGCACGCCGCTCGTGCGCGCCCCTGGGGGCGCGCAGCGCGGCGCTCGGAGCTGAGGCTTGTCCCTCGGACAAAGCCCAGCTCCGATCTGTGTAAAGAGCCAATAGATTTGGCTCTTTACCACATGACCGGCTGTGTCAATCACAGCCGGTCATGTGATGTAAACAAACCGCGGTAACGAGCTGTTACCGCGGTTCTCCCTGTCACACACCGATCGTGTGTGACAGGGAGATTGCGGTAACAGCTCGTTACCGCTTACTGTGTACACCAAGCACACTGATCACTCCCCCCCCAATA
>BLSH010278230.1:824613-837335 GCA_018402905.1 Glandirana rugosa
GAGAGTTGTGACCTCTTTGACACGTTAAATAGTAAATTTGTACCATATGTCTAGTTGCTTTTTCCATATATCACCGTCATAAAATAACATTTTTCTAAATATTCGACACCCGTGACACCCCCCCGTCTACTTGATAAAAGTACTCAAATCATTGTGCAATTTAGTCATAAAAAACGATCTTTTAATGAATTTTAAGGGTTTTTATTATATAAAATAAAAATCGTCTCTAGGATCTTTTATTTTACCGTCAACAACGTTATAAAATTCAGTGTAACATAAACACGTCGCCAGAAATTGGTGAATTCCTGGCCTTCCTAAAGGTCGAAATCCTGGCCTCGGGAAAAACGCTAAGCCGTGACGCAGCGAAATTGACTGTTAACGCGCCAGCAACGTCGCACGACCGCGCAATTGTCAGTTAAAGCGACGCAGTGCCGAATCGCAAAAAGGGCTCCGGTCCTAAAGCTGGAAATCCTTCCGGTCCTTAAGTGGTTAAAGACCGCTGCACAAATACAATGTGACTTAAAATATTGCAACAACTGCCATTTTATTTTCTAGGATCTCTGCTAAAAATAAAATATATTATTTTTGGGAATTTTAAGTAATTTTCTAGCAAAAAATACTGATTTAACGTGTTACTAAACTCATGAAAATAGTTCATCTGCCCCCCCACAGTGCCCACAGCTTATAAATCTTTTTACAATAAAATACTGCCACTATATACCTTTTTCGTTGATCTGTATACCATGTTTAAATGATAAATTGCACAGTTTCTCCAGTGTTGAGAGTTCACGTAGGAGGAGATTTCCACTATATATAGCCTGTATACACGCCTACATGTGATGTCAAAATCATGTGACCTGGCTAGCTCTGAGAACAAGTATAAGTTCTCTCCAGCATAAAAGACACAACTGAGCATGTGCAGATCAGCTACCCTGCCTGTGTTAGCAGGCCTTCCCCCAGATAGACAGTGAAGGGAGGGAAAGAATCTGTGCATACAGTATAAAACAGCCTATTTACACAATACAGAGGATTAACCCCATAAGTTCCACCGTGAGTATAACAAGCATGCTATGCTGCATATAAAGACTGATTATACTGTTGTGGGTTTAGTAACACTTCAACTTGTAAGCAACAAGTGTCCAGAAAAAGGTTTAGTCTTTAAGGGGTAAAACTGCCCTCAAGTTCATCCCTTTGATCTATCTAAATTCTAAAAGAACCAAATGTTACATTGTTTCTCTCTATCTCCGCCTAAGCTATGTTGTGATTAAACTTGGCAAGCTGCCTGTTTGTTTTTTTCTTTGACAACTGTCAGCAGCGAGCAGAGAACTCTCTGCACTGAATTGAGGAAATGCTGTTTTAACGTGGTTGTAAAGGTGGCCCCCAATCCTTCTTCTGGGGTCCCCCAGCGGCTTTCCTGGCTCCTTCTCTTCTCGAGTGCCCCCTCAGAGAAGCGCTCTCCCTCGTGGCACTCGTGAGGGCGCGCTCCTGTGTCCTGCTGCTGCGTCAATTGACACAGACAGCAGGATTCAGGCCCGCTCCTGTGTCTCTGGATTTGATTGATAGCAGCGGGAGCCAATGGCTCCTGTTGCTATCAATCTATCTAATGGGGACCTAAGCCAGCGGCTTGAGCTGCTGGGCTTGTCCTCGTCGCTGGAATGATCGAGCTCAGGTATGTAAAAGGGGGGCTCTGGGGCTGGTGCACTACAGAAGGGTTTTCAGCTTAATTCATAGAATGCATTAAGGGAAAAAACCTTGAGGGTTCACAACCCCTTTAAGATCGTGAGGCTGGTTGAATGTCAATCTCGATTCTTTAATGATTAATTGTGCAGCTCTGATTATATATAATTAGCAGAGGCCCTAGAGAATAACATAGTGGGTGTTGCAATTTTTTTTTTTTTTTGAAGCCCAAAAGACACTTTAATGTTAGTAAACACAAATACAATATCTCACCCCTTTTTTAGTAACCTATAAAAGGAGATGTCGCGCTGTGTATAGATACCTAACATGCCACTCTTTAAAATCATGTGACCCCGTGGAATGGCGCCAAACTACGATGCCAAATAATCTCGCCCTCCAGATCCGCGCTATTGCCGAAGTACGGCTCCAGCGCGGATCTGAAATGCCGGGACGTCGTCCCTTGTGCACGCTCCTGGCGCGGGAGCGGCGGCGCGTGCCTGCCCGTGGGTCGGGCGGACTCGATGTCCGCTCGAGACCCACGATCGCCTGACAGAGCTGCAGAACGGGGAACCGCCGATATAAACACGGCGGTTCTCCGTTCTGTGACAGGGGACATACCAGATCTACTGATCCCTGTCACTGGGATCAGTTAGTTCTGTTATGTCCCGGCCAGCCCCGCCCCCCCACAGTAAGAACACACCCAGGGAACATTGTTAACCCCTTCACTGGCCCCTGCAGGTTAACCCTTTCAATACCAATGACATTTATACAGTAATCAGTGGATATTTAAATTTCTGATCGCTGTATAAATGTCATTGGTCCCAAAAATGTGTAAAAAATGTCCGACACTTCTGCTGCAATATCGCAGTCCCGATAAAAATTGCAGATCGCCGCCATTACTAGTAAAAAAAAATAATAAAAACGCAATAAATCAATTCCCATAGTTTGTAGACGCGATTTTTTTTTTTTTTTTTAGCAAAAATATGTAGAAGAATATATATCGGCCAAAACTGATGAATAATTTTTTTTAATGGATTTGTAGTTTAGTAAAAAGTAAAAAATATTGTTCTTTTTTGCAAAATTGTCGCTCATTTTTTGTTTATAGCGGCGGCGATCAGAAATGACGCAGAGGTGATCAAATACCACCAAAAGAAAGCTCTATTTGTGGGAAAAAAGGACGCAGATTTTATTTGGGTACAACATCGCACGACCGCACAATTGTCATTCAAAATGCGACAGCGCTGAAAGGCAAAAATTGGTCTGGGCAGGAGGGGGGTTTAAGTGCCCAGTAAGGAAGTGGTTAAAAGCCTTGCTTCTACGTTCATGACGATACCTCACGTGTGGTGCAACCACATTTTACATATGAGTGCAGGGACCTACTTACGTGTGAGCACAAGGGGACGGGCACTTTACATTTTCTTTATTATTTATTTTATTCAAATGTGTTTTTTGATACTGTACATTTTTTTAATTTTTTTTTTTTTTTTATTTATATCAACTTTACTGTTATCACAAGGGACGAACAACATAGGCCATGACAACCTCTTTATGGAGAAATGTGGGGACTTTTAGATCCCAAATCTCTTTTCTGGCCACCAGAGCATCCAATCAAACAGATATTGGTTTCGTCAGATGCCGTACAACAAATGACCCAAAACTGGAAGTGACAAATCTATATCGCTGACGGTTTCTGACATCACAGAAGATGGGTGGAAACTTCCGTTCCTTCCACTCTTTCTACGGAATGTGACCAAAGCGGGCTCCCCGATCGGATGGGAGAAGCCAATAAAGGTAGCAGGAGGCTGGGGGAGGAACCCCTTCCGCCCTCCATAGAACTGATCGAGTGGCTGTATAGCCACTCCAGTCACTTCTACATTAGAGATAATCTCATCCTGAAAATCTTGATACTGGGATGATGCCTGCAGCCACAGGCATCATCCTGGTATAACCACTAAAACTCTAGGACATGGGTGCTTAACCTGTGGCCCTTCACCTTTTGCGGAACTACAAGTCCCATAAGGCATTGCAAGCTGCTGACAAGTTACAAGCATCGCAAAGACTCCCAAAGGCAGAGGCATGATGGGAGTTGTAGTTCCTTAACAGCTGGAGGGCCACAGGTTGATCACCCATGCTCTAGGATGTCATATGATGTCCTACGGGTGACAAGTGGTTAAATCAGTCTCCTAAAATTACTGCATCTACGTATATGTAGAAATAAAGCTGAACTCCAGCTAAACTGCTAAATGAAAAAGGTGAATACACACACAGGAGCTATTCTACATGCCAAAGGATATACACATCTCTCCAACCGTGTTTGAAATTTATGGAGTCCTGACACACATCACAACCCTGTCTGGCATTGCTGCAAATCTGATTTTTTTTTCTCTCGTGCAGATAAGTATTATTTACCTATCTTTTTCCTCCTCTGGACAGTGAAGAGGAAGCAGCAGACTGATGAGCTCCTCTCTCTGTCCTCTTATCCGTATATTCCAAGAACTATTTGGCTGCTTGTGCAGCTTCTCACTTTCGAGTCTGAGTTGGGTAAATACAGTACCTCACAAAAGTGAGTACACCCTTCACATTTTTGTAAATATTTTATTCTATCATTTCATGTAACAACACAGAAGAAATTACATTTTGCTACAATGTAAAGTAGTGAGTGTACAGCTTGTAGAACTGTAAATTTGCTGTCCTCCCAAAATAACTGAACACACAGCCATTAATGTCTAAACCGCTGGCAACAAAAGTGAGTACACCCCTAAGTGAAAATGTCCAAATTGGGCCCAATTAGCCATTTTCCCTCCTCGGTGTCATGTGACTTGTTAGTGTTACAAGGTCTCAGGTGTGAATGGGGAGCAGGTGTTTTAAATTTTGGTGTTATTGCTCTCACTCTTTCATACTGGTCACTGGAAGTTCAACATGGCACCTCATGGCAAAGAACTCTAAGGATCTGAAAAAAATACTTTTTGCTCTACATAAAGATGGCCTAGGCTATAAGAAGATTGTCAAGACCCTGAAACTGAGCAGCAGCACGGTGGCCAAGACCATACAGCGGTTTAACAGGACAGGTTCCACTCAGAACAGGCCTCGCCATGGTCGACCAAAGAAGTTGAGTGCACGTGCTCAGTGTCATATCTAGAGGTGAAATTGACATATGAGTTCTGCCAGCATTGCTGCAGAGGTTGAAGGGGTGGAGGGTCAGCCTATCAGTGCTCAGACCGTACGCCGCACACTGCATCAAAATGGTCTGCATGGCGGTCATCCCAGAAGGAAGCCTCTTCTAAAGATAATGCACAAGAAAGCCCACAAACAGTTTGCTGAAGACAAGCAGACTAAGGGCATGGATTACTTGAACCATGTCCTGTGGTCTGATGAGACCAAGATAAACTTATTCGGTTCAGATGATGTCGTGTGTGGTGACAACCAGGTAGGGAGTACAAAGACAAGTGTGTCTTGCCTACAGGTAAGCATAGTGGTGGGAGTCATGGTCTCGGGCTGCATGAGTGCTGCCGCCACTGGGGAGCTACAGTTCATTGAGCGAATCATGAATGCCAACATGTACTGTGACATACTGAAGCAGAGCATGATCCCCTCCCTTCAGAGACTGGGCCGCAGGGCAGTATTCCAACATAACGACCCCAGATACACCTCCAAGACGACCACTGCCTTGCTGAAGAAGCTGAGGGTAAAGTTGATGGACTGGCCAAGCATGTCTCCAGACCTAAACCCTATTGAGCATTTGTGGGGCATCCTCAAATGGAAGGTGGAGGAGCACAAGGTCTCTAACTTCCACCAGCTCTGTGATGTTGTCATGGAGGAGTGAAAGAGGACCCCAGTGGCAACCTGTGAAGCTCTGGTGAACTCCATGGGTTAAGGCAGTGCCTGAAAATAATGGCGGCCACACAAAATATTGACACTTTGGGCCCAATTTGTATACTTTCACTTACTCACTTTTGTTGCCAGTGGTTTAGACATTAATGGCTGTGTGTTGAGTTATTTTGAGGGAACAGCAAATTTACACTGTTATACAAGCTGTACACTCACTACTTTACATTGTAGCAAAGTGTCATTTCTTCAGTGTTGTCACATGAAAAGATAGAATACAATATTTACAAAAATGTGAGGGGTGTACTCACCTTTTTGAGATACTATATAAGTTTAATGATTTATACTTAAATCCAAAGTTGCATAGTATGTGCTCTTTATATTTGCCCATAGTTCAGCTTGAGGGTCCAGCCTACCATCACGAGGTAGAAACGTCCGTTTGCTCCATATAAAAGCTGTGCTCAGTCATGCCGTGGTGTATGACTGGTGACATGAAACAGTCTTCCACTACCTCACCTTAGTAGCAGAATTTGGCTGTCCCTCACTCGGGAAGCCATTAACACCCACTGTGCTTATAGGCTAAAGGGGGAGGCACAATCTTGTTGTACATTAGGCGTTTAGTCTGCGTGTGTCCAATCCTGGCATTTTTAATGCACTCGGAAGGCACCTTTGCAGTCTTGTTTGCAAAGTCTATGACAGGCTCATACAGGCTGTGACTGGACGGGGCTAACGACTGGTACTCTCATTTCGGCCCCTATGCGTTCAGGGACACAGTGCCTTGTCTCCTACCAGCCCAATTTACACTACCGCATTGTAGTGGTGTAAGCTGAAAAAAAGTACATCATGTAGTACCCTGCAGTGCATTTCAATACATTGCCTTGCATCATGCTGCGGTCAGTGCAACTTAGAGGTACTTTACGCAAAACTGAAGTACTGCTAGTTTGCTTCCTCCCCCAGCCTGTAACCTGAGTTCCAGGTTTTTTTAGGGGTAGAAAGCAAGTACCAACTTTATTGGTACCCATTCCCACATCCGCATTTCTATTTTTCACATGCACCTGCGCATCTTGCCCATCCTCGGATGCGTCACATGTGCCAGGAGGATGCGGGAAACCACAGCTGGCTCCCGTATGCAAGATGGGAAGTGCTGGGAACCTGCAGCAGTAAGAAGAACCACTTGGGGGGGAAAAAAAATGCAAACAAAAAAAAGTAAACAAAACTTAATTTACCTTGCATGACTGAGCCAACATCCTCCTTCATTTCTGTCAGCCTTCTACACACACACACATCACAGCGGGAAGGATTCAGCAACAGATGCAGTGCTGTCAATCAAGGAAACTGTGGGTGGAGCTTGGTGTGGCCAGGAGCCGATTGACAAGTTTGTGAATCGGCAGTGACAATGCTGACAGCCATGCCCCCTGCGACATCTCCTCCCACTGTAGTGTAAGCAGGGACACCCTACATGAGGGTGACAACGCTACGCAGGAAAAATGTCTGTAATGCATGCATTTGGGCTGATCTGTGATGAATAGTGCATACGCTGGGGGCTGAACATGTTTTGTGTTTATTAGTTAATCAATCTTTACTACTCAGAGTTGTATTGTTATTGGCAAGTTAAACTCGTTAATTATTTTATAATACTCAGTTTAACTTGCCTTTAGCAATAGATCTATGAGTGCAGACTATAAAAACAAGCAAAGACTACAATGCGCTATTGTTCACTGGCATGACTGTTGTCTATTGCTTGTGAACATGACACTTAAAGAGGAAGTAAACACTGCCTGCTTTTTTTTTTTGTGACCTGCAAATTAAAGGCATAACATTACGTGAAACTTACCTGCAAATGAAGCCCATGTCATCCCCTCTGGAGGCTGCATCCATCTTCACCCGTCTTCCTTTTTGGGTATGCAGACTCCAGCTGTGTGACTGGCCGGAACCGCGTGACGCCACTCTCGTGCATGTGCGCAGGAGCCACTGGTTGCAGCACAAGACTCTGAAAAAATGGCACGGGTGGCTGTTCCTTCAGAGTGCATACGCCGATGACGTCATCGGCGCAGTATACAGCAAATATCTCCTAAACTGTGCAAGTTTAGGAGATATTTACAATACCCATAGGTAAGCCTCATTTTAGGGAAGTTTTTACTTCCTCCTTAAAGCAGTTGTAACCCTAAAAAAATAAAATAAAGAATTCTGTTCCTTTTAACCACTTCAGCCCCGGAAAGATTTCCCACTTTAGGACCAGATCGCTTTTTGCAATTCGGCACTGCATCGCTTTAAACGACAATTGCGTGGTCGTGCAGTGTTGTACCCAAACGAAATCCTTTTTTTCCCCCCACAAATAGAGCTTTCTTTTGGTGGTATTTGATCACCTCTGCGTCATTTCTGATCGCTGCTATAAACAAAAGAAGAGCGACAATTTTGCAACCCATATTTCTTACTTTTTGCTAAGATACAAATCCAAAAAAAAATATAAACATTTTTTCCATCGGTTTTGGACGATTTTATATTCCTCATATTTTTGGTAAAAAAAAATCGCAATCTGCGTTTAGGCTCCATGCACACTGGATGCTATAGGGCTCTTTCAGTGTCGGGCAGGAGACGCTGGTAACAAAACGTTCTATTTGCAGTGTTTTGTAAGCAGCGTTTTTCGGCGTCTACGTTTTTGGCGTTTTTTTTCCTACATTGGCTTCCATTGAGGACTGCAAAAAACGCCAGACGCCGATAAACCGGCGTTTACCAGCGTTTTTCGGCGTTTTTTTCTTCATTGGCTTCCATTGACTGCAAAAAACGCCAGAGGCCAGTATACCGGCGTTTACCGGCGTCTGGCGGTTCTTGTGGTCAGGAGAACGACTTTTTAACGCCAATTCAGGGCGTTCAGATAACAGCCCAAAAGCGCCACTGCTGATAAAAGACAATAAATGACCATGTGTGCATGGACACATAGGATAAAATAAAGTTTTCTAACTGTATGTGGGCTGGCCTGGCTGGGGGAAGGGAGTGATCGCGGCTTCCATATACAGGAAGCCTGTGATCACAGCCCTTCCCCCTCTAACAGAATGGAGATCCATGTTTACATACACAGACCTCCATTCTTTCACTGCGGGGGAGCCATTGCGGGTAGCCGGCGACGATCAAGTCCGCCCTACCCGCTCCCTGGCCCTACCCTCCCCCCCCAAACACAGTGAGCGCGCTCACAGTAAGGGATATCGCAGCCGCCGTTATATGACGGCGGTTTGCGATATCAAGCCACTTTGTTGCCGTCAGACGCAGGTCGGCAAGTGCTTAAAGCATGTTATACAGCACAGTGCTTGTGCTGTGTAATTTGGCCCTTTCTATCACCTAAAATACCTGGCTGATGCTGCCCTCCCCTCTGTAAACTGACCACGTTTATCATGGCTGCTGAGCCTCTGATACCGTGGTCAGTTTACGTGTCTCCGTCATCCGCTGTCACTCCTCTGTCTCCCCCCCCCCCCCCTGTCAGCTGTCAGTGCCTGCCCCTCCCCTCCTGCTGCTTAAATGACTGTGTTGTGTTATTAGAATCACCAGTGTTAGATTACACCATGTATGCTCTATATAAGGAAAAAATGCTGCTGTATACCTTATTTCATAGCGGCGCTCACTTGACCGTCCGCTGCTCTCCTCCTCTCCTCACAGCTGACGCCGGCGGGGCATTCTCGGTCCCTCCTGCTGTAGTCGCATCGGGGAAGACAGCAGTGGGCAGTCACGTGAGCGGCGCTATGAAATAAGGTATACAGCTGCATATTTCTAATAAATAACATACCCTGAGGCACATAATGTAATCGAACACTGGGGATTATAGCAAAAAAACAAAACAAAAAAACAATGTGGCTTTACAACCACTTTAAAGCGGTATTGAACCCAAAAAACAAATATGTAATATATTGCAGCTTACCACTTACTTCATAGATGTAGTGGCTGCATTTGTTTTCTTTGTTTTTGATTTACAATAAAAAGCTTAAAAAATGTGTGAGTATCTCTCAATTACACAAAAGCTGCAAAATATAAAAACAATAAAACAAAAAGTGTGTATATATAATTATGCGTATGTAGGTATTTGTTCATTGTATCTTTTGCACTGATAAGAGTGCAGAGTTTTTTTTTTTTTTTTTTTTTGTCCTGTTTTTTTTTTTTTTTTTTTTTTTGCATCTGGTGATCCTGCAGCAAGTCTGTCATTTTTAAACTTCCTTTAGGGCTCGTTTACACTTGCTTTGTCTTCAATGCACATTAAAGCCCCTACTGCTTCAACAAGCTTTTATGGTGTGTTTTTGAGGCTTCGGTGGTGCTTTGATGAGACTTTGTGGTGCTTTGATGCTTCGGTGGTGCTTCGATGAGGCTCTTTTGAAGTTTTGTTGAAGCCTGGCTAATGCCCTGTGTGTTTGTTGATTTCTCACACCTGCAATTTCTGCAAAGCAAAGCTAAAGCTGAATTAAAGCCTCTGATAAGCCGCAGGTGCTTCAAGGGCGCTTCAAACAAGCTTCCTCATAGACTTCTATGGAGGCATTGAAGAGGCTTTGAAGCATGGCTAAAGCTACATGGGGTATAATTTTTGATGCAAGGCTGAAGCGAAGCAAAGCCAACGCAAGGTGTAAATGGGACTGTAAGCTAACCATTTTATTTAGTGACCAGTGCTTCGACTGGCGTTAAGGGAGCTTTAACAAAGTGTGTTTGACGCCATGTTTTGAAGCAAATTCAAATTAATGCGATTTTGCTTGTTGGGTGTTTTGAAACTTCAGAGCTGAGCGTTTTACAAGCTGAAAAATGGTTAGGTGTTAACAGGGCCTAACAGATCAAGCTGTCCAGTAATAGTGGCAGTTAGATGGTTGAGACAAACCATTTAACACAGACTGGTGCTACATGCGACTGTCATGTATTTTTGCCTTTAGTTCTCCCTTTAAGGCTGGCTTCACACCATGGCATGGAGCGGCTCACAGGCAGGGGTCCGGTGCATCCCCGTTCACCTTTCCAGGTCTGATTTCAGTCCGAATTTTTGGCTACATTTGGACCTGAAGTGGACCAGTAGACGCACAGGACTCCTGTGCAATTTGCACCAGAGCCGCTGCGGAGAACTGGGAACCGGCTCCATAGAGGGCCAGTCACAATCTTCTGACATGCGAATTGGATGTGGGGCAATCCTCATCCAATTCGCACTACTGTGAACGCAGCCTAAAGAATAAGTCCACTTTTGTTGAGGAAAAAAAATTCTCTCCGGGTGATCAAAGTATATTTGATTTGATTTTAATAAACTTTGTAGCAATTTCCTAATTTTTGTAGCTCTGAAGAACTAGTTGGGAACAGTGGGAGTCATATCAGTCTAGAGCTGACATCTGAGGCAGGACAGCTTCTGATGGAGGGTGGGAGCTGCCATGTTAACTTTTCAAGTTAACCAGCAGGTAATTGGTTGCTAGCTTACAAGCTGGTTACCAGAAAAAGTTGTGCAGCTCCCGCCCTCTGAAACTGTCCTGCCCCCGATCAGATCAGATCTAGACTGATGCCCCTTCTGCCCTGTGTAGGTAGGACATGGAAGAGAGGTATTTCCCTGCTGTGGAGGATATGGAAGAAGCCGAGGATGATGTGAAGGGTGGCAGGTATGTGAACGAGGGGAGGTGATGACAGGGATGAGATGAAGGGGGATGAAGGAAAGTAATGTGAAGGAGGAGGACGGTGATATATGGGCAGGGGGGGCTGAGGACTGGAATGTATAGGGGGGGTGATATGACTGCGGGGGGGGGGCTAAGGAAAGTAATGTGAAGGAGGACGACGGTGATATATGGGCGGGGGGGGGGGCTGAGGACCGGAATGTAGAGGGGGTGATATGACTGGGGGGGACTAAGGAAAGTAATGTGAAGGAGGGGGGTGGTGATATATGGGCAGGGGGGGCTGAGGACCGTAATGTGAAGGGGGGCGGTGATATATGGGCAGGGGGGCTGAGGACTGGAATGTATGGGGGGGGGGGTGATATGACCGGGAGGGGGGGGCTAAGGAAAGTAATGTGAAGGAGGGGGTGGTGATATATGGGCAGGGGAGGCTGAGGACCGTAATGTGAAGGAGGATGGTGATATATGGGCAGGGAGGCTGAGGACAGGAATGTAAAGGGGTGGAGGAGGGGGTGATAAAAAGAAAGGGGGGGAAGAAATGTGAAGGGGAGGTATGACAACAGAGATGTGAAGGGGAGCTGAGGATAGTAATGTGCAAGAGGAGGGGCCTGCGAAGGGGGGGGACGACGACGACTGTGATGTAAAGGGGACGGAACTGTGATTTGAAGGGAGCTGTGTTGTGCAGGGGGGACGGAGAAGACTGTTGTAATTGGGGGATCGTGATGTTCAGGATCTGAGACTAGGTGCACATCATTGCTACCTGTGTTCTGCGTGTAGGCAGCCCATTCATTTTAATGGGCTATTTTACTTGCAGAAAAAGAAGTCCCTGACCCTTTTTTAATTGCACTGTACCAAATCTGTTTGGCGCTCACAACGGGACTCAAATATATTTCTAGGCTTGGGTGTATCTTGAATTTTTTTTTTTTAACCCTTTTTAACCACTTGCCGACCGCCGATCGGTATCTGACGGCGACAAAGTGGCTCGTTCCCGCAAATCGCCGTCATACGACGGCGGTTGCGGGAACGTGTATAGTGAGCGCGCCCGCGCGCTCACTGTGTCCAGGGGGGGCCAGGGAGCGGGTGCGGCGGCTTCAATTGCCGCCGGCCACCCGCGATGGCCCCCCCGGAGCGAATGAGCGGAGGTCCGTGTATGTAAATACGGACCTCCGCTCTGTGTGAGGGGGAAGGGCTGTGATCACAGCCTTCCTTTACGCTTCCCTTCCCCAGATAGGCAGTCCCCCATACAGTAAGAACACGCCCAGGGAACACAGTTAACCCTTAGCGCGCCCCCTGCAGGTTAACCCCTTCACTGCCAATGGCATTTACACAGTAATCCGTGCATTTTTATAGCACTGATCGCTGTATAAATGCCAATGGTCCCAAAAAAGTGTCAAAACGTTCCGACATGTCCGCTAAAATATCGCAGTACCGCAAAAAATCGCAGATCGCCGCCATTTTTAGTAAAAAATAAAAAAAAATAAAAAACCCCAAAAATGAATTCTCATCATCCGTAAACGCGACCACTTTTGCGCAAACCAATCAATAAACGCCGATTGCAATTTTAGCCGCAAATAACTAACCAAACGCGTTTTCACCAGCGCAAATGCC
>BLSH010278230.1:857553-868156 GCA_018402905.1 Glandirana rugosa
TGTTTTTTTTTTTTTGTACGTAGAAATTCTCTGAGTGGTGATATCCGTGTGGTTACAGACCGGTGTTGTCCAGGAGACTACCATTGAACCCTCTTAAGGTTTGATGTTGTTGAAATAAATTTATTCCCTCAGGTAAATTGGAGAGATCCCTCAAGTAGTTATGAAGGAGGGCGAGCATCCAATTGTATTGGTGTCACTTGACAAGGGAACCCTGTAAAGGCGGTTCCCGTCGGACTTTGAGAAAAGGTCTGGGTGGCCGGGGCGGTGGATAACCTGCCAAATGTCCCAAGGGAACAGTTCACTGTGGTTATGTTAACCTACGAGCGGGAGGAAGTATTGATGAACTCCCTAGAGAGGTTAAATGGACTCCCTTATTTAAATAAAGTTGTTGTAGTTTGGAATTCTCCCAAGTTACCATCAGAGGACCTGTTGTGGCCAGACATTGGTGTGCCTATAGTGGTGAGTCTCTTAAAGATGCATGTTTTTTTTTTTTTGTGTTTTTTTTTTTCTATAAAAAATGTTTGTTTTTGTGTAGTGATGAAAACTTTGTGGTTACTTATCAATTGGTATTTTGTATATGGAATGGGGGTGGAGGGCATACTTACTACTGTTCCATGTAGTGTAGCTCAGTCTGATGTGATGACTGCAGATGTTGGTGCGTAATCCAGAGGCTATCTCAACCCAAAACACCTTCAGTATGTTGCTTTTTGATGGATGTCAGTGGGTGACATGACTCGTCTGGTCTTCATAGCATTTGCATCCAGCAGCAAGATCTCCTTGCAATAGAGGATTAGGTTAAACTAGAGACTGGGCTGGACTGATTCAACTGTCATTGGTGGTTTCGTAGATAAGTGGTAGTGCTTATCTCCCTTTGGAGGTTTGGGCTGCTACCTTCCTGGTACGATGGAGACAGCAGTAGAAATGATACTTGAATGGGGAGGAGGGAGCACTTGGTATCTGCAATAATGCAACTCTTGATAGAAGAATACATTGGTTTATTGAGAGTATAAAAATGTACAGTTCAAGACGTCGTGTTTTGGGGAACTGCTTCCCTCTTTTTCAGGGCTGTTGGTATGCGCTAACGAAGATCGGTGGGTGAGTTAACTAATTTAACAAAACAGATGCCACCTTGTGTGACGCAGAGCCAGCGAAAGTCTCTGAACACTGCTGAAGAAGGGGGAGGCGATTCCTCCGAAATGTGTTTGAGAGTATAAAAATTGTACAGATCAAGCAAACGCATCTGTTTTGTTTAAATTAGTTAACTCGCCCACCAATCTTCGTTGGCGCATACCAACAGCCCTGAAAAAGAGGGAAGCAATTCCCCCAAAACATGTCATCTTGATCTGTACATTTTTATACTCAATAAACGATTGTACTGTATTCTTCTATCAAGTGTTGAATTGATCCAGACATTGGATGCACCTTCCTCTCCTCTAGTCAGGTATTTCTATAGAGGATGTCTGCGTGTTTTTCCTCAAAGGCCCAATTAAAGTTTCATTTTCTGGTCCCCTGGAGTATATTGAGGTTCTTATTGCATACCTTTGAACTTAAATGTGAAGCCATACTGCTATGCCAAGGCACCTCTGCAAAGTGTGGTTCCCAATTATCTTAGCGCCCAAGCTGGGACATTTATAGTAAAGAATAAATTGAGCGCAGGCATGCCTTGGAGGTCCCAAGTTAATAGCTTAGATCAGGAGTGCTCAACCTCAGTCCTCAAGTACCCCCAACAGGCCATGTTTTGGGAACTTCCCTTAGATAAAATAGCTCTCATCAATACCATGGCATCGATATTGATTTTAAAGCAGCTGTGCAAAGTAAAGGAAAACCTGAAAACGTGGCCTGTTGGGGGTACTTGAGAACTGAGGTTGAGAACCACTGGCTTAGATCATGGGTGCTTAACCTTTTGAAGGGCGAGGGCCACTTAAGTGATTTGATTTCTCATGCATTCAGGACTTTTGGTGTGCTTATAGAAAGCCCAGCAACCTGCAGGATATAATAGCACTCTATGCAGCTAACACGCAAGAAAGCCGCAGGTGCACTGCGCTGCACCCATGGATTAGTATGAAAGCAGTCTAATGGTTGTTAACCCTTTTTTAGGTGCTAATATGCCCATTGTAAAAATGATTATGCCCGGTGTATGTGTTTTACCCTCCTTATGACCAGAACATTTTTTGCTATTCGGCGCTGCGCTACATTAACTGGTAATTGTGGGGTCATGCAACATTGTACCCAAATGAAATTCTTATTTTTTCAAACAAATAGAGCTTTCTTTTGGTGGTATTTGATCAACACTTGTGTGGCTCCTGTTCCCTCCGATTTCAGTGCTGGCACCCTGCACTCTAATGTGGTAGTTGGATGGAGGGTTGGCAAGCCCAGATCGTATTCAACAGGTTGCCAACCCTGGACATGTGCTTCTCTGGTCTGAGGTTGCGGGCCACAGGTTGAGCACTCCTGGGTTAGATAGTTTGGGCTCAGGGACCACGCTTTGCATAGGTGCCTTGGCAGAGTGGCATTACATGTGTTTGCATGTGTATGCAAAAAATAAATAAAAACCCCTCTGTTTTAAACCAGAAATGTTATAGCAGAAAATGTTATCCGAAAACTACTTTTGTGCTGACGAGTTGCAGATTTGTATTGGGAGATGTTTGCATTGTTTTGTGTACTGCTTCTACCCATGTCCAACCTTGCTAGTTATACGGTACATTAATACAATCAGTTGTCCTTTTTTCTTTTGGAAAATCCATTGGAGGAGAGAGAAATTATAATTTCATTTACTAATAATACATTCTGGCGAAGTATCTCTTGCCATTTGGTATTTGCTAGAAGCTGTGCAGATCTGCCATATTGACTTAGGACGGCATAGACCTATGATTAAAAAATACTTTTTTTTTTTTATTATTGTTTTGTGATGGTTACTGTGAAATTGTGTGAATGCATCAATGCAGTGCATGCTATCTCAGCTTAAAGAGCTTGGATTCATTGAATGAGTTGACCAAAAATGTAAATATTGCAGAATATACAGTCTCATGCTACATAACTAGAAAACTATATTTAGTTATATACTCTAAAAGCATTTTGTTAAAATAAATTTGTAAAAAAAAATGATTTGGATAAAAATATCTGAATATTCTTTTTGATTTTTTTTTTTTTTTAAATCATCGATTTTTATCTACACTGGTTTTTGGTGCATTAAGACCAAACTGAAATCGTTTTTGCTGTTGGCAGTAAAAAACAAAACAAACTTTTTTGCTTAACAGATTCTAATTAAATCAAAAACCTTTTATCATTAATCTCTGATTTGATAAATAACCCCACTACTGAGTTGCTGGAATTGAACAGTTGATAACATTTTCTGAATTTTCCAAAGAGTTGTTCTATTGATGCTGTTGAAGGCGATGGACTGTCCACTTTGGTGGAGATAAGCTGCTAGCCTATGACGGGGACAATTGAGCGAAGACACCATTGAGCGACGGCTATGTAGTGAAAGAAGCTGTTTTCCAGCGTCAGAGTATTGATTTAAGACCTTTTTTGTTTCATGAAGATTGATCTGACAAACTCACTTTTGTACTATATAAAAGAGGCCATTATTTAAGCTTTATTAGCAAGGTCAATGACCTTTTTATATCCGTACACAAGTGAAAGGTTAAAACCTAACTTGGGGGGGAAAGGTTAAAAATGCTCCCTTGCAGTGGGGCTGCCCCCGCACTGCAAGTGCTATGCTAACTAGACATGTGCAATTCGCTTTTGTTTCTGAATTCTTATTTGGTCAAAATTCGCCTTATTCGTTCATTCGGAAGCATCCGAAAAAAACAAAAAACGATTTGACAAATTTTTTCGGAAACAAATTTTCTAAAAGAACAAAAATCCGAAAGAAACATTAGAATAATTTTTTTTCCCGTATTTTCTATTATTAAATTATTAACCATTATTATAGTTTTTACTTAATATTAATAAAAAAAACTATAATAGTTATAAACGATTAAATTATAGGTATTGGAATTTCCTTTTAAATGTGGCTAACTGTTAGTGAACATAACAAATACAAATTTATCCGAAGTTACAAATTATCCGAAATAGCGAGTACCGCAACGAACACGAATGCATCCGAAGTTACGAATTATCGATATAATGAATGATCTGATAAACTAAAAACAAAAACAAAAGAAAAGGAAAAAAAACACATTTTTCGGCTGTGCACATGTCTAGTGCTAACTGCTCATGTAGGTCTAGGGAACAAAACAGCAGTTTTACTTAGCTGATCCTCCGCTCCTCCCCAACAAACGGCACTCCTCTTGTTATACCGGAATGATGCCTGCACCTACATTTATATAATAAACCACCTGCTTTTATATTGTTTTCGATGTGCCAGTATATGTCTGCCTTCTAAAGTCCGTGGCTACAATTTTGGTATCTTGTGTACAATTTATAGGATGTGGGAATATAGGACACAGAACCCCGATCTAAATATCTAAATCCAGATGCCCTCTAAAGTCCGTGGGTACAACAACTTTGGTATCTTATGTACGTTCCTGCCACATAACACAGAGGGACAACGCTCACTGTACTATAGTTATTGAAGAGCGTTGTCACCCTAGGGCAGGAAGTGTTAGGACTACAAAACACCACCTTCTCTCCACTTTTTCATAATGTAAATGGGAGGGGGTCTGTAGTCCCCAGAGATAGCTGTAATCCAGGTGAGGTAGGGAGCACAGGAAGTTATCAGCTGACTTTTTTTTTCTGGTAGGATCAGTAGGTATTTGTTTGCGCACATCCTCAAAATAAAAAGCTTAAAAAAAGTTAAAGCTGAAATAGTTGCAAATTGAAACTCGTCTTGTTTATGTATTTGGGATGTGGTGGTCTAATGAGTAAAAATCTTCTGTTTTTTTTTTTTATTAATCCTTTCCCAACTCCAGTACTTAACCACTTCCTTACTGGGCACTTAAACCCCCCTCCTGCCCGGACCAATTTTCAGTTTTCAGCGCTGTCGCTTTTTGAATGACAATTGCGCGGTCGTGCGACGTTGTACCCAAACAAAATTTGCGTCCTTTTTTTCCCACAAATAGAGCTTTCTTTTGGTGGTATTTGATCCCCTCTGCGTCATTTCTGATCGCCGCTATAAACAAAAAAAGAGCGACAATTTTGAAAAAAAAACAATATTTTTTACTTTTTGCTATAATAAATATCCAAAAATAAAAAAACAAATTTATTCATCAGTTTTGGCCGATATATATTCTTCTACATATTTTTGGTAAAAAAAATCGCAATCTGCGTTTATTGATTGGGTTGCGCAAAAGTTATAGCGCCTACAAACTATGGACATTGATTTATGGCATTTTTATTTTATTTTATTTTTTTACTGGTAATGGCGGCGATCTGCGATTTTTATCGGGAGTGCGATATTGGGGCGGACATGTCGTACGTTTTTGACACTTTTTTGGGACCAATGACATTTATACAGCGATCAGAAATTTAAATGTCCACTGATTACTGTATAAATGTCATTGGCAGTGAAGGGGTTAACCAGCAGGGGGCAGTGAAGGGGTTAAGAAATGTTCCCTGGGTGTGTTCTAACTGTGGGGGGGTGGAGCTGGTCGGGACATAACAGATCTAACTGATCCCAGTGACAGGGATCAGTAGATCTGTCATGTCCCATTCACAGAACCGAGAACCGCCGTGTTTACATCGGCGGTTCCCCGTTCTGAGGCTGCTACAGGTGATCGGCGGGTCTCGGGGGACATCGAGTCCGCCCGACCCGCGGACACGCCCACGCAGCGTACGGCGGCCGCGAGAGCGCGCCGCCGCAGGCTGCGAGTGCGCGCGGGGGGCGCGCAAGGGGGAGGACGTCCATGGACGTCCTCCCGGATTTTCAGAGCCACGCTGTAGCCGTCTTTTGGCTATAGCGCGGTTCTGTACAGGTTAAAGTGGATGTAAACCCATTTTTTTTTTTTTAACACTTCCGCCTAGTAGAGTATGGGATGTCATGTCATGTGTCATGTGTCATCCGTGTCTAGCCTTGCCACGATGAGTTATACCAGCTCTGAGCAATCCTCTTATATTTTTTCAGTAAGAAAAAAACGTACGGAGCAGACAAAGCTTCACCCCCCCCCTTCCTTTCTTCTCCAGCTCTCCCAAGATTTGCTGCTCCACATCTCTGCATGATTGGGCATGCTGAAGTCATGTGGGGACTTTCATGAGTTTTGACTGGATGTTTCTCAAAACTCAGGAAAAGGAGAGTATAAGAGTGTTGAGGTGGGTGGGGAGTCTTGTGACATCATTACTCCACCCACTGAGCTCCAGCAAAGAGACCTACCCACTGATTCCAGAGTTTTGTGGGGCTGCTACTGTTGAAGGGGGTGACATTTGCAAGGTAGGGATACATGCAGGAGACTTGCATGTGTATATATACATTAATACTGTGCCATTAGTTTATACTGGGTGAGTGGTGGGTTTACATCCACTTTTAAGAGGAACTTTAGTTTGTTTTTTTTAAAGTGGGCAACTACAAATACTGTAGCTGCTGACTTTCAACTACTTACCGACCAGCGAAGTATCCATACGTTGCTCGACTAGTAGTTCTGCCAGGTTGATGCCTGCAATTGCAGACATAATCACAGTAGCATGTTTTTAGAGCTGGCAGTTGGCTCTCTTGTTAAAGCAATCCTAGCAGCCAATGAGCCGCTGGATAGCTTTTTTAAGCAGTGGGAGGAGACTTTCCCCTGCCTTCCTTTGCTTTACTGGAATCTGCCTATTGATGTCACAGGGATGTTTACATTCCTTGTGACAGCAATAAAACTGGCGAAATAAAAAATTAAAGTGACAGTGTAAAAATTGGCGGAAAAAAACCATTAAAGTGCCCCTGTCCCCCCCTGTGCTTATGCGCAAAGCTGAGTGCACGCGTCGGTCTCGCACACAAACAACAATCTTATCACAAATGTGTGGTATCACTGCAAGCGTCAGATCATGGGCAGTAATTCTAGCACCAGACCTCCTGTGTAAACCTAAAGTGGTAAAGGCTTTTATAGCATTACCTATGGATAGTAAAATTTACGTTTTGTCGCGGTTACACAGGTGTGCGCAGTTGTTTTTTTAACTACTTGCCGACCGCATTGCGTACATATACGGCGGCAAAGTGGCTCCCCAAATCGCTGTATATAAACAGCGATTCGCACAGCCGCAGTTGCGGGCAGGCACGCTCTTGTGCCCACGCACGCTGTGTGAGTGTGGCCGCAGGTCGGGCTGACTCTCTGTTCACTGGCGACCCGCGATTGCCTACTACAGGACCAGAACGAGGAACCGACGATGTAAACACGGCAGTTTCCCATTTTGACAGGGGACATGACAGTGATCTACTGATCCCTGTAATCAGGATCAGTTAGATCTATCATGTCCCTGCCAGCCCATCTCCCATACAGTTAGAACACAGTGAGGGAACACATTTAACCACTTGATCGCCCCCTACAGTTTAACCCCTTCCCTGACTGTGACATTTATACATTAATCAGTGGCTATTTTTAGCTCTGATTGCTGTATTAACGTCAGTGGTCTCAAAAAAGTGTCAAAAGTGTCCGATCTGTCCGCCACAATATTGCAGTCCTGATAAAAATCTCAGATCGCCGCCATTACCAGTAAAAACATGTCTAAAAATGCCATAAATCAATTCTCATATTTTTGGATATGTATTATAGCAAAAAGTATATAGCGCAAAAAATAAAAACCGCAGAGGTGATCAAGTACCACCAAAAAGCTCTATTTGTGGGAAAAAAGGATGTTTATTTTGTTTGGGTGCAACATTGTACTCCGCGTAATTGTCATTTAAAGCAACGCAGTGCCAAATCGCAAAACGTGCTCTGGTCAGAAAGGGGGCAAATTCTTTATTTTCACAGAAACAGCATTAAAATCCCACATTATAATTATACAGGATTTATATCATATGTCAACAGTTTACAACATGACATAACATTAAATATCAAGTGAGCTAATCGCATTAACAAGACTTGTCTTTAGAAATACTTCTGTGTTGTAATATCATTAAATGATATAATATTATATTGAATCGGCTCTGTGAGCATCAACAAGTAAACACCGTTTCTCATTGTCCTATAACATTCTTAACTAAGCAGAGCCCTGGTTAAAGTGTTACTACACCCAGGAGCCTCTGATCCCCCACAGTACACTATATCTGGTCTCCCACAGTACACAGAACATGAAAATGCAATTACTTTAGTAAACATAAACCAATATAAATACCTTTTCTCATCAGGGTATAGCAGTCTTGTGACTTTTATTAGTCTCTGTTTTTAGAGCTTGTAGGAGAAGTTTTCATTCTCCCCTGACCCTCTGTCTGGACAGTGCTGATTGGCCTGATCACATGCACCCTCCCTATAAGGAGATGGATTGGAGTCAGTTAAGGAAGGGGCGGACCAGAGAAGACAGGATCAAACAGCATTTATACACAATGCGGAGGATTAACCCCTTAGATTCCACAGTGCGTATAACAAGCATGCTTAACTGCATATGCAGACTGATTTTACTGTTGTGGGTTTAGTAACATTTTAAGTCCAGGAGAAAGAAAGCGGAAAGAAGGTAGAAATTAATGATAGAGAGGTGTGGCAAGGGGAGGGGGATAGGGGAGAAGAGCGTGCACAATTTTAAAGCTTGACCTATTTGTTATCTATTTACTTGGCAAATTATCAACTTTTATATATTTTTTTTGGGGGGGGGGGGTTATATATTTGCATTAAAATTAAAAAAAGTGTATTTTTTTTCCCAAAGAAAATGTATTTGAAAAATTGCTGCACAAATACAGTGCGACACCTGCCAATTTCTAGGGCCTCTGCTTTAAAAATGTTTGGGAGTTCTAACTGATATCCTAGAAAAAAAAACTGATTGTTGCATGTAAACAAAAAAGTGCCAGAAAAGGCCTGGAGCTAAAGTGTTTAAAGCTGTTGTATGCCCTAAAAATATAATTTCTTCAGCGTTGTCACATGAAAAGATAGAATAAAATATTTGTAAAACTGTGAGGGGTGTACTCACTTTTGTGAGATACTGTAATAAGGTTTACCTGTAGGTAAAATGAATATCTCCTAAACCTGTACGGTTTAAGAGATATTCACCTTGCATGCAGCCGCTGATATCAGTGGTATATGCGCAGTGATGCCCTGGCGAAGGCTCGGTGCATAGCGCTGGACCTTGCCGGAAAGAAGGCTCCCGTCTCGCTGCTCTGGCCACTCGCATTGTTTCCCACAGCTGTTTTTTTGCAGCTGTGGGAAACACTGCCATCTTACATACAGGAGCTGGCTGTGACTTCCTCAGAACACACACCCCGCTCCCCACTGCACATGTGCAAGCTTGGTCCTGCAGCCTCCTTAGACACCTGACATGGGAGGGGACGTGACAAGGGGTGCAAACCTCGCTGAGGTGAGGATTACAGAAGTGGGTGTGGGATTTTGGGATAAGCAAATATTGTCTAAAACTATTCGTCACAAGTATTCTTCCTTGAATCTTGGTGTGCTTTGTGTATTACTTTGTGATCTGTGCAGTAATCCAGTGTGAGACTTTCCTGTAATAAAGACTGCTCACTGCTGCTCTCTCTCCTAGTGCAGAGTGACTGGTCTTGTCTCTGCCCCTCTCCTGTTTTCTGACGGTAGCATGGAGTGGGTGGAGCCCGCTGGGCCCTTCCCACAGCTCTGCTCGCTGTACAGCACAATGATGATGTCACTGTTACTTTTACAAGGTAATATATGGGATTGCAAAGGCATTTAGTGGGTTTTATACTTTGTGGCTATGGAGGAATATAGTTAAATAAAATGATTTTTTTTTTTTTTTGTGCCTGGAGATCAGCATTAACCACATGCCGTCTGTGTAGTGACTATAAGTGGTGACCATGTGGCTCTGTCCTGCAAATCGCCACTTATAGTCACTCTTGGGCACATCTAGGGGGCGAGCACGAGCCGCACGCTCCCTGAGCTCTGCCATGGGTCCGCCAGCGACTCGCGATGCCCTGTGACAGAGCCAGAACGGGGAACTGCCAATGTAAACACGGCTGTTCCCTATTCTGACAGGCGGCATGTGAGAGATCTACTGATCCCTGTACTCGGGATCAGTTAGATCTCTGGTGCCCCTGGCAGCCCAGCCCCAATACAGTTAGAACAAACCCAGGGAACACAGTTAACCTTCTCACTGCCCCCTGCAGGTTAACCCCTGATTTATCCACTGATTTATACAGTAATCAGTGGATATTTACATTTATGATCGCTGCAGAACTGTCATTGGTCCTAAAAAAGTGTCAAAAATGTTCGACATGTCCACCCCAATATCACAGTCCTGATAAAAATTTCAGATCACCGTTATTGCTAGTGAGAAAAAAAATTGTAAAAACGCCTGAAATTAATTCTCATGGTTTGTAAACGCTGCAACTTTTGTGCAAACCAATCAATAAATGCCAAATTTGCTGTTTTTTTTTTTTTTTAACCAAAAATATGAGGAAGGATATAAATCGTCCAAAACCGATGAATACATTTTTTTTATATATATATATTTTTGGGTTTGTATTTTAGCAAAAAGTAAGAAATCTTGTTTTTTTTTTTTTTTTTTTTTTTTTTTT
>BLSH010278230.1:876960-894567 GCA_018402905.1 Glandirana rugosa
CGTTCGCTACAGACTCTAGCGCGATTACACTAGGACCCGACTTTCACCAACATTTGGAGTCGTGCAAGAAAAGCTCAAAAAAACCCGCATCCCTTTAAATTCTATGTATGTCTCCACACTGGTCCCTTGCGCATCTGTTGTGGTGTTAAAAACCTTGCACTAAAAGGGAACCTACCATATTGAAATGCATTGAAAACACAGCAAAAAGGCACCCATGTTACGTTTTTGATGTGGTCTTTGAGTCACAGGACCCATGAAAAACGGAGCATAAGCATAGTAAAATCGCATGCGTTTGCAGCGCTATTATCAGCACCTCTTTCTCTATCGGCAAAATGCTGAAAACACCATTTTCTCCCATATGTTTTGGCTGCTGAAATTTCCGTGCATCTCTAACTATGGAGGGATATGCTTTGTTCATACTTCACGTCTGAGGTTTACAACCACTTTCAGCCCAGGATCACATTAGCGCGATCTCAGACATCGCTTGCGATGGCTGAGCAATGCCAGTAAATCCTTAGTTGTATGGCTCAATTCGCATTGGATTCGCACAGAAAAAGGTGAAGGTGCTTGTTTTTCCCCCGCACTGTAATCAGAGAACACCAATGCGGTCCTGTTGCTGTTCGAATCCACAGTTCGCACTGCGATCTGTGAACCAATCTGGTGGTGTCATTAACATTGTATTGACACCCTCAGCGGTTCACAGAAGGCAGTTTGAATTGCCTGCGGGAGAGATGTGATGTGGGAACCGGCGTTGGTTCCCGCATCACACAAGCATGAACCTAGGCTAAGTCTTCTTTTGAAGGGTCTAAAGGAGGGTTTCTCCACCAGGGTTCCGTGGAGCCCTAGGGTTCCTCCAGAAGTTGCTAGGGGTTCCTCGAGCAATGATCAATTTCTTCCTCAGATAAATTCCCAACTAAATCATTGATCTTTTTAGCTATCTGTAAGGGGGTAAATCTTCCCAATGAGCACAAGTGTAAGGAGTATTCTTCCCCTTGACCATCACACTAATGTATCATGAGTTGTAGATTTTTAATTTTTAGCAGGGGTTCCCCGAGACCGAAGGATTATTTCAAGGGTTCCTCGGTGTTGAAAAGGTTGAGAGAGGCTGATCTAAAGTGACGCAATCTCTTTAAACAAGCCCTGTGAGATAAAGTAGGCTGCTTGTCTACATTCCAGAAATATCGGGGCACTTGGTAAGCAGCTGTAATACCGGTTAAATGCAGACTGTTTCGGTGATATGGTTTCATGACACCTCCTGATCGAGTCTTTGTGCTGCAATAGCCTTTGTGATCGGCGTAGTACTCTTGTATCACATGGTTTCTTTTTAGATAACTGGCTTTTTTTTTTTTTTTTTTTAGCTTAGAAACTTCCTCGTTCTCAAATTTCTAAATCTGTTTTCACGGCGTACTCAAAACATTTTAAGGTCCTCACCCAGTTATCATGCCGTTTGTCTGAAAGGAAAGCAGATGATAAAAATGATTAAAACATATGAGCGACAATAGAATGGCTCCCTTGTGCGTGGTCTCATGCTGCTGCGATAACTCTCGTCTACATCTCTAATGCAAGCGATCGAGGCCTGGAAGAAAAGCCGTTCCCTTGAATTTTGTGCATAGAGATCTTTTCTGAGAGGAAACCTGTACTAAGTAAAGGTACAGGCAGTCCCCTAGTTATGAACATCCGACTTATGAACGACTCCTACTTACAAACGGAGGGAGACAACAGGAAGTGAGAGGAAATCTCCCCCTAGGAAGGGAAATTCACTCCTGTAAGAGTTATTATGGGAAAAAGGTGTCTCCACTGATGCTTTATCACCAAGGTTTGTTTCCACAACTACCCAAAATTTTCAAAATCCAATTATCATTGGGACAGGAAGTGAGGTGAAATCTTCTGAACAGAAACATAGACAGCAAAACAAACATTACAGGGGTGTTACCCCTTCCCTATGCTATCCAAAAAGCTTAAAAATATTTGTTTTGGCTGAAGCTACACTTAAAAAATGTACCTGTTCCGACTTACAAACAAATTAGACTTATGAACAAACCTACAGTCCCTATCTTGTTTGTAACCCGGGGACCGCCTGTATAGGAGGTTGCCATTGCTGACCTACATGTGAAAAGGCTACTTGCCTAGCTGTCACCAAAATGGAGCAAGCATGTAGCAAGGGAATCCAGACCATCAACATGCTTCTTATAGCTCGTTGTCTCAGAAATTAAAGCTATTGCATTAGCCTGGCATCCAGGCTCCTAACATTAACCACTTCAGCCCTGAAAGGATTTCCCACTTTAGGACCAGAGCACTTTTTGCGATTCGGCACTGCGTCGCTTTAACTGACAAATGCGCGGTCGTGCGACGACGTACCTAAACAAAATTTGCATCCTTTTTTTCCCCACAAATAGAGCTTTCTTTTGGTGGTATTTGAACACCTCTGCGTCATTTTTGATCACCGCTACAAACAAAAAAAGAGCGACAATTATGCAAAAAAAAAAAAAAAAAATTTACTTTTTGCTAAAATACAACTCCAAAAAAGAAAAATATATTAAAAAAACTAATCGGTTCTGGCCAATTTTATATTCTTCCTCATATTTTTGGTAAAAAATCGCAATCAGCGTATATTGATTGGTTTGCGCAAAAGTTGCTGCGTTTATGAATGAGAATTTACGTAGGGGGTTTTTATTATTTTTTACTAGTATTGGCGGCGGTCTGCAATTGTTTTTTTTTTAAGCGGGACTGCGATTTTGCGGCAGACATGTCGGACCATTTTGACACTTTTTTGGAACCATTGGCATTTATACAGCGATCAGTGCTATGAAAATGCACGGATTACTGTATAAATGCCACTAGCAGGGAAGGGGTTAACCTGCAGGGGGCGCTCTAAGGGTTAACTGTGTTCCCTCAATGTGTTCTAAATGTATTGGGGCTGGGCTGAGTGGGGGAGGAGAGTGATCATGGCTCCCATATAGAGGAAGCCTACAATCACATTCCTTCCCAGTCTGTCAGAACAGAGATCCGTGTGTTTACATACACGGACCTCCGTTCTGTCACTGCGGGGGAGCGATCGCGGGTCCGCCCTACCCTCTCCCTGGCTCCTCTGGAACACAGTGAACGTGCGAGTGCAACCGCGATCTCGCAGCTGCCATCAGGTGATGGCAGTTTGCGATATCAAGCCAAGTTGCCGTCAATCCACGGCGGGCTGTCGGTAACTGGTTAAACCCCAAGATCAGTTGTCCAGAGGATGTGTACAGAAGTACTCCTATACGTGATTGTTTTTTGATCTGTTATCCTAGGGGACTTTTTTTTCTTTGGATTATAAAGATGTAAATGAATATAAATTTGTAAACCTAAAACAAATTTAATTCAATTCACAAAAGCCCATCTACTTTCTCTTTGTTACTCGTAGACATTAAATGAATCTAATGATGGTGCTGTTCTCCTCTAGATTGTATGATCTCATAACTATAGTATTATAGAGAGGACCTGACGCTTCGGCATGTTAGACTGTCAAAAGGCTAGTGACTCCCCCCCGTGATGAGGACCTGTCATCCTCTGATCAGCACTTCTTCTCCCCCATTGACCTAAGTACAAATATTAGAGGTGCCTAAACAGCAATGAAAACATTTGACATCTGAATGTCGCTGGACTGTCCATGCTTCTACAGTTGCCTCAAGTCTGTAGACTTTTAAGGTATAATGATTCTTTAATTCGTAGAAATTATTGTAACACTATGACTGGAAAATCTGCAATTCAAATTATTTTTGTTCCACACTTTGTAATTACGAGATTAGCCTGAGAAAATGGCATCAACAGGGGAGGTGGAAAGTGATGATTTCACCTAAAGTGGTATTGTGTGTACGTGTTATTGTGCTGTTTGTTCTTGTCGTTTAATATTCCGTTAGTCTTTTTTTTTTCCATTTATTAAACTGAAAAGCCTGACTGAGTGCCACCTGCTCCCCGGCAGCTTTACAGCCAAACAAACAGAATCCTGTGTATGAATGCAGGTGTTTGAGATCTATCCTGCCACTGCAAAACGCAAAATCAATATTCCTCCCGTATAGAAGGGTGTAGGTGACAATGGAAGATGAAGAAGGGCTTTGTTTCTGCTGTTAAAGGAAGCCTGTACTGGGAGAAATACAAAGGCTGCAACTGCTGGTCTCCCTCAAAGGCCTCATGTACACTGCTGCTGGTAAATGGGACATTTGGGAGCTGTTGGGCATTTTTTTCAGCTGCCCCTGTATTCTCCTCTGTTATCTTATCAGTACATGTACACAGGGTAGTTTCTAGGCAGTTAAGTTTAGAAGCTTTTTTTGGAACCCCAAAAAAACACATTCAGAATGGATGTTCAGAGGCATTTGAAATTCCAAATGCCTGTAACAGCTTGTATACATTGCTAAACGAGGTAACTCACGTTTAGCCTCGTTTTCGTTTACAGGCATTTTTCATAAAAAAAAAAAAAAAACGCTCCTAGACGTGAACGTGTCTAAAAGCGGCATGTAAAACGCGGTTAAACGGACGTTTTTAAGCGTCGGCTTCTAGCTGTCAAAAAATAGTTCAGGAGATGTTGACAAAGCACCCAGTGTAGGGCTGCAACGAACGTTGGCCGATTATTGTTTCAATTAATCGGATCATAACCTTAAAAAAGGGTGGTATATAATTTAGTTTAATATGTAGAGTTTTTTAAAAAAAGGAAATTTATTATTAAATATCTCTATGCAGTGGTAAATCCAAAATAACCAACTTTATGGTTAGGGAGCAAAATCTCTAATCCACTCTGAGAATAACAGACAGAAGAGATAATACTGTATATACTATTAGTGGTGGAATCTGGTAAATAACATCATACTGTAATCTGTAATATATTATATGCTGGCCATAGAAAAACAATGTCTTCCTTTAAAAAAAATTAATTTTAAGAATGTTCTTTTGATTTTCTAATTGTTAGTGGGGTCAAATTGACGTTTGTTTTCGACCACAGTGGCCGGAAAATTCGAAGGAGCTTTTGCTCGAAGGAGCAAAAGCTTCTAAACTTCATGGTCAAAGGAATTTTCAGTGTATGTGGTTTTGGTTCAGAAATGACATTCATTTTAAAACTGAATGTTAAAAGCAAGTGATATTTTCAAACGACATTGTTTCATTCAGCGAATGTACAAAGATTTTTCGTATGAATATTCTCGTCTGAAAATTGATAGGTGTGAACCGAGCCTTATGCTGGCCATACATCTATGCAGTTTGCTTTTGATCCATTTTTGCAGTGCTTTTTGCTGTGCGTTTTGATTTTTGCACACATGATTTTGCTGCAATTTGCGTTTTTTTTGCATTTTTTTTAAATTCTTTTTTTGGCCAATTTGTTGTTGTGCACAGTAAAAAAAGCAAATTGTTCCAAAAACGCACTACATGCTTTTCTGCAGCTTCTCCATTGACGTCTATATTGAACCAAAAAAAAGCACCAATGCATAGATGTGAACGTGTCCCATAGGAAACCATGTTAAATGAACTGTAGTGCGTTTCTGCAAAAAGCACCCAAAAACGCATAGGTGTGAACCAGAGGCCTAAGATATTTAGTAGCAGCAGCAAAATTACCCTTTTATGGTACAAAAAGAGCAGATAATCCCTACTTTAAGGTATTCATTTTTCACTGCGAAACCTTGAAAGTAATAATATTTATTACCTATATATATATATATATATATATATATATATATATGCGCATATATATTTATAAAATAATAAATACACCCAGAAGTATGAAGCTATATTAACCACTTCCCTACCAAGTCATTGTAAAATGACGTCTGCAGGCAACCTTCGTCGATCCGGGCAGACATCATATGACGTCGGATCTTTACCACGTGACCGGCTGTGTCCAATTACTACTGAGATCAACGTGCACGCCACTCGTGAACGCCCCCAGGGGCGCGCAGCGATCGGGGCTGAGGCTTGTCCCTCGGACAAAGCGGAGCTCTGATCAGGGTAAAGAGCCAATGAAATTGGCTCTTTACCACGTGACCTGCGGTGTCCAATCACAGCTGGTCACATGATGTAAACAAACCGCAGTAACGAGCTGTTACTGGGTTCTCACTCTCACACACCGATCGTGTGTGAGAAGGAGATTGCGATAACAGCTTGTTACTGCTTAGTGTGCACACCAAGCACACTGATCTCCCCCCCCCCTTCCCCAGTAATAAAGACCACCTGTCACCATGCCATCAAAGTACCTGTCACCAGCCCATCAGAGTTCCCGAGTACCTATCTGCAGCCCATCAGAGTACCCAAGTACCTTTTACCAGTCCATCAGATTACCCGAGTACCTGTCTCCAGCCCATCAGAGTACCTGAGTACCTATCTGCAACCCATCAGAATACCTGAGTACCTATCTGCAGCCCATCAGAGTACCCGAGTACCTATCTGCAGCCCATGCCTCATAGAATATACCTCGGGTGTTTGCTTTCCAACATGGGGTCATTTTGTGGGTAATTCCACTGTCCTGGTGCTCCAGGGCCTTCAAAAGTGTGATCGATATGAATTAAATTTTATGTGTAATTTATGCTCATAGAACGCCTGACGGTGCTCTCTGCATTTTGGACCTCTCTATGTGGACAGGCTGTGTAAAAGTCTCACACATGTGGTATTGCCATACTCGGGACGAGTAGCAGAATATATTTTGGGGGCTTGTTTTTGCTGTGTATGTGCTATGTGTTCAAAATATCATATAAATTGACCACTTTGTGAAAAAAAAAATAAGTTCCACTTTCTTCCCGCGTTTTTTTTAAGACTTGTGGAAAAAAATGAACCGTACAAAAGACTCATAATGCCTCATAGAATATACATTGGGGGGTTTGCTTTCCAAAATGGGGTCATTTTGAGGGTAATTCTATTGTCCTGGTGCTGCAGGGCCTTCAAAATTGTAATAGGTGCTTAGGAAATTATATGTGTAATTTATACTTCTAGAGCGCATGACGGTGCTCCCTGCATGTTGGACCTCTCTATGTGGCGAGGCTGTGAAAAAGTCTCACACGTGGTATCGCCATACTCGGGGCGAGTAGCAGAATGTATTTTGGGGTGTAATTGGAAGTATGCATATGCTGTGTGTGAGAAATAATTTGACAATTTTGTGTAATAAAAAAAAAAAAATAATTTCTTAATTTTCCCAAAAATTGTGGGAAAACAGTACAACTTCAAAAAACTAGCCATGCCTCATACTAAATACCTCAGAATATCTACTTTTCAAAAAGGGGTCATTTGGGGGGTATTTGTACTTTTCTGACATTTCAGGGCCTCAAAAAGATAGGCCGTCAGTACATCAGGTGTGATCAATTTTCAATGATTGGCACCATAGCTTGTAGACTCTATAACTTTCACACAGACCAAATAATATACACTTATTCGTGTTCTTTTTACCAAAGATAGGTAGTAGTGTAGGTTTTGGCCCAAATTTATGAACAAAAATGACTTATTTGCAAAATGTTAGTCTATAAGGAATGGCAGCGTCCACAGAATTCCTTTTTCCTTGCCCAAACGTTTCGCTGAGGATAGTTTTGTGAAGAAGTGGGCATCCCCCGCAGTGGACCCACAGGTGGCTCGCCTGAATAAGGCAACGACCCTTCCCTTGGAGGGGTCTCCTTCTTTTAAGGATCCGTCCGATAGGTGGACGGAGGCGGTATCCAAGGCACTGTTCTTGGTGGCGGGGTCAGCCATGAGACCAGCTCTGGTGTCAGCCATGGTGGCGCAATCCCTTCCCAAGTGTGCGACTGAGTTGCACAATGAGTTAAGCTGCGGGTGCTCGCTTGAGGCGTCACTGCGGACAGACCTTCTGATGCAGGGTCTTCGGTACCTGTGTGATGCAGCTTTGGACCTGCTTCCCATGCTGTCTAAGATGTCTGTTTTTGCAGTCATTATCAGACGGGTGCTGTGGTTACGCTGTTGGTTGGGTGACCATGCGTCTAAAAAGGGCCTCACGGATCTTCCCTTTCAGGGTGGTCGGCTCTTTGGGGCACAGTTGGATGAAATCATTAAGGATTTCACCGGGGGGGGGAGAGTACCTTTCTCTCGGAGCCCAGGCGGCGGGAATTCCGCCATAAGCAGGGTCCTTCTGCTTCGGGTCAGAAGGGGTTTTTTTTGTGCGCCCGGTGCAGCGGGCAAGGGCTCAAGGCTCGGCAAGTCTGCCTCGGGGTCAAGTAAACGGCCCTGGCAACGCAAGAGCGAAAAGACGGAGGAAAAGTCCTCCTCAGCACGATGGGTAGCCCCCACCTGATTCTCGGGTGGGGGGCCGACTTCTGGGGTTCGCGGACAGATGGACTGCCCGCATTTCCGACCAGTGGGTGCAGGAAGTGGTGTCTACAGGATAGAGTTCAGCACTCTGTCCCCAGACAGGTTCTTCCCATCGAACTAGAGACTCCCTCAGGGGCGTTGAGAGGCTCTACTAGGGGCTGTTCAGACGCTCTCCGAACAAGGGGTGATTGTGCTGGTACCTCTGCTGGAAAGGTTCCGCGGCTTCTATTCAAACCTCTTTGTGGTGCCCAAAAAGGGTGGGGTCAGGCCAGTTCTGGATCTAAAATTGCTGATCCACTTTGTGAGGGCGCGAAAATTCAGGATGGACTCTGTCCGATCAGTCGTGGCCGCCCTGCACCAAGGGGACTTTATGGTGTCGCTGGATATCAGGGACACGTATCTCCATGTTCCCATTTGTCCCCGGCACCAGCGCTTTCTGCGCTTTGCGGTGGATGATCTACATTACCTTCGGTCTGGCCTCGGCTCCTCGGGTGTTCACCAAGCTGGTGGCTCCGGTGCTGGCGCTATTGAGGCAGAGAGGCATTGCGGTGGTAGCATACCTCGACGACTTACTCCTCCAAGTGGAGTCTGCTTCGGCCCTGGAGTAGAATGTGGCTATCACCATGACCTCGTTGAAAGACTTCGGCTGGCTGATCAACCTGCAGAAGTCGACATTGACCCTGTCCTGTCGAATTGAATATCTGGGTCTGATTCTGGACACGGAGCAGGCGAAGGTGTTCTTACCTCCAGCCAAGTTACTAACCCTGCAAGCAGTGGGGCGAACCCTGCTGTCAAGCCAGTGGTCCTCCTTACGGTTCTGTATGCGGGTGTTGGCTCATGGTCTCAGCCTTCCAGGCGATACCTTACACCCAGAGTCACACTCGGCTCCTACAGCGAGCGATTCTGTCACGGTGGGACAAGTCTCCGCTGTCCCTGGACCAGCTGATCAGATTGGATCATCAGACTAGAGGATCGTTGACCTGGTGGCTTCGGGCCCCGGCTCTAACGTTGGGGGAAGTCTTTTCTCCCCCTGAATTGGTCGATAGTCACGACGGATGCCAGCCTGGTTAACAATGCCAGCCTGGATAACAAATTGGCATTGAGTACTCTCAAGGGTCAGATTTCGGCTCTGGCGATTCTCTTTCAACGACCTTTGGCATCACATTCGTTGATACGTACATTTGTACAGGGTTACGCCATGTGGCTCCTTAGATACGGTCGCCTTTGGTGCCTTGGGATTTGAATTTGGTACTTTCTGTACTGCAGAAACCGCCATATGAGAAGATCAGGGATATTCCCTTACAATTGCTGTCGCAAAAAGTGGCTTTCTTGGTGGCCATTACATCCGCTAGGCGGTTGTCTGAGTTGGCAGCGTTGTCCTGCAAGTCTCCCTACTTGGTCCTTCATAAGGACAAGGCGCTCTTGCGACCTTCCCTTTCGTTTCTACTGAAGGTGGTCTCTTCTTTTCACATTAATGAGGATGTTGTTCTCCCATCGCATCCCAAGGAATTTGAGTTACATTCTTTGAATGTCGTGAGGGCTTTGCGGGTGTATTTGGCGGCTACAGCTTCCTTTCAGAATTCTGATGCGGTGTTTGTGCTGACGGAAGGACCGCGCAAAGGGTTGGCGGCCTCGTCGGCTACTGTTTCCCGTTGGATCAGACAGACCGTGACCCATGCGTCAGTGTCAGTGAACTTAAGAGAAAAAGGGATTTTGTTAAGAACTTACTGTAAAATCCTTTTCTCTGAGTTCACTGACAGACGCAGCACCCACCCCTCTGTGTTGCGTTTGTACGGCTTGTTATGAACTGAACTGATATGCTATGCAGAGCAGGGGGGTTATATGCTGGAGTGAGGACGGCCCCCTGGGAGGGGTCAGCTTGCTTTTTTCTATTTGCCTAGTCTACTCCTAGTAGGATGTGCATAAACCCCACTTGTCAATGAAGGGCTGCATCTGTCAGTGAACTCAGAGAAAAGGATTTTACGGTAAGTTCTTAACAAAATCCCTTTTTTGCGTGGGGTTCCCCCCCCCAATATCTATACCAGACCAATGCACCTTGTCCCCATGTTGATGAGGACAAGAGCCTCTTCCCGATAACCCTGTCGGGGTCTGTGGGCGTGGGACTATTGGAATCTGGAAGCCCCCTTTTAACAAGACCCCGGCCCCCCACCCTATGTGAATCTGTATGGGGTACATCGTACCCTACCCATTCACCTGGGAAAAAAGTGTAAATAAAAAACTTCACAGGTTTTTTAAAATATTTTATTAAATCAGCTCCGGCGTTTTCTCCCCTCTCTTCTCCGTCTCCTTTTTTCTTTGGCTCTTTTGCTGGGTCTTCTGTCTTCTGCTCTTTTGCCGCTGTCTCCCCCTCTGTCTGCAGATGTTGACTCGTCACTCTCTCCCACTCTAATGTCGGATCCGTACTGCGCCGTTGCCTTATATTGGAGGCCCGTCCACTTATGACATCACAGCCCCGCCCCAGGATGTGATGTAATAAGTGGGCGAGCCTCCGGATAACGTCAGCGGGTGGCCCTGCCCTATGCCAATCTAAGGCAATGGTGCAGTATGTACCCGGCATTCCAGTGGGAGAGCGACAAGTCAACATCTCCAGAAGAGAGATGGAGAAGACAGAGGGGGAGACAGCGGCAGAAGACAATACCCCGCAAAGAGCCGAAGAAAGAAGGAGACGGAGAAAAGAGTGGAGAAGACGCCCCTATTAGATTGTAAGCTCTTCTGAGCAGGGCCCTCTTAATCCTTTTGTATTCTATTGTATTGTACCTGTATTGTCCTCCTTTCATATTGTAAAAACATGTTCCTTACATTGGTGGCCAGTGGGAAGAATGCTCCTTACATTGGTGGTCAGTGGGAAGAATGCTCCTTACATTGGTGATCAGTGGGAAGAATGTCCCTTACATTGGTGATCAGTGGGAAGGATGTCCCTTACATTGGTGAGCAGTGGGAAGGATGTCCCTTACATTGGTGAGCAGTGGGAAGGATGTCCCTTACATTGGTGAGCAGTGGGAAGGATGTCCCTTACATTGGTGAGCAGTGGGAAGGATGTCACTTACATTGGTGGTCAGTGGGAAGAATGTCCCTTACATTGGTGGTCAGTTGGAAGAATGCTCCTTACATCGGTGGTCAGTAAGGAGAATTAATTCCTTAGGGTTTATGGTAACCTATCTGAGAGACAAATGGTTTGTGAAGTGACATTGGCCCAAACACTATGCAGGCACCATTAAGTGGGAGGTTATATATAGACAGCCAGTCATATAGTGTTTTTAGAGGGCCATGAGCAGTGGCAGCCTGCATATATCTCTCATAAGAAGCTCCTTTAAATATGGATGTCTGGTGACTAGCCGAGTTACACCCGTCATCCCGGCGGGGTTCGCCTGAGCCCACAGGGATCGATAGTCCGGGACTTGGGGATACCCGTGGGGATATGTCAACATATGCATCACCGGTGCCTAGACCCCTTGAATGGATCTATTTGATTATAGAATGCAGGGCCACCGTAGCCTGAACCCTATCCCTCCCCCTCTTCCCCGTTTATGTTGAAATTAAGCTTTTTATACTGTTTATTGAAAATCTTCTATGCAACCAGTATTTATATAAAAATTCTTTAAATAAAGATTACATAAAAAACAAAATATGGATGTCTGGTGCATAAGCTGTTGCCAATAAATGAGAACAGAAGCGGGCCAAAAATTGTGACCTAAAAAAAAATGAAATTAGTCTGTTGGGCCAGTTTCCATTCATGTCAGTGCTTTTATAGGCTTGGATTAAGAGATTTATTCATACTGACTGTCCCAGCTTCTGCTTTTTCTGACCATTGTACCTTTTATGTTTATAATTTGCTGCTTTTAATGAACTCTTCCTGTTATTGAAAGTTGTTCAATTATTATTATGGTAAATGTGTAACTTTCAGTGCAGTCACACTTCCTGTTTTAACCCCTAGTCCCCATGCTGATCTAATACTCGCCTGTCCCTGATCCAATCAGATCTTGGATGTGTGACCTCCACAGCACTACCCTGCCTTCCCTTAGGATCTCACTGCCCTGGTCCACGCATGCACAACACTATCGCCATTTAAACTCATGAATAATGTGGTGAATAGTGAATTTTCAGTGAGCACACATTTTAAAGTGTAAAGACATTTTTTTTTTTTTTTTTTTAGTTTTGGATAGAGTGGAGAGGGATTAGAACCCTCTGCAGTTATATTGCTGTCTGTGCCCCTGTTAGGGAGATTACGGTAATCTTCTAAATGTGTCCTGTTTACCATTCTCAAAATCAAAAGTAAAAGAAAATCCCAAATATTGGGTTGACACTGGAACAGTAACGGAGCGGAAATCTCCCAATGGGGATTTACTCCTTTTTTTTGGCAATGGAACAGAAAGTGAAGGGAAATCTAATTTAATGGGACACCGATGGCATAAAACCTGACATGAGTTATAACCCTCCCTTACTCATTCCAATATGAAAACAAAAAAAGCTTTGCCTTTAGTTACACTTTATAGCGGGTGTCTACCCATTTTGTTTACTTTTACCTAGGGGTAAGCCTATAATAAGGCTTACCTGTAGGTAAAATGAATATCTCCTAAACCTGTACGGTTTCAAGGAACACTTTGCATTTTCCCAATGAGTGCAAAGCTTCTGATTGAATGGTCATGATATACTCCTTGTCCAATCAGAGAACACTTTGCATTGAGAAAATGCAACATATTCTCTGAATGTTGCCTGTGCTGAGCGGGCAACCTCCTGTGTAAGTAAGCAGCAGACCAGCTGCTCAGCACGGGACCCAGAATCTAGTGGTACTTTAGTGATTTACACTTTCTTGGGGATCTCACAGGTATGGCACATAAAACTTAGAGTAGTCCAAAAGTTGCTATACCTTAAAGCGGAAGTAAACTTCCCTCTGTTTGTACCTATAGGTACGCCTATAAGGTTTATCTGTAGATACTGTAAATATCTCCAAAACTTGCACCGTTTAGGAGATATTTACTGTATACTGCGCCGATTACCTCATCGGTGCATGCGCTCTGAAGGATCGGCCATCCGTGCCATTTCCTCAGAAGCCTGTGCCGTGACTGATGGCTCCCGCACGCATGCACTGGAGGGGCGTCACGCGGCTTCGGCCAGTCACACAGCTGCAGTCTACGGACCTGGAAGGAAGACAGGCAAAGATGGATGCTGCTTCGCTTGCAGGTAAGTTGCACATAATGTGCTAGTATGTTATTCATACTAGCACATTATGCCTTTACTTTGCAGGTAAGAAAAAAGGGAAACCAAAGTAAGAGTTTACTTCCTCTTTGGAGAAAATGTAAACTCAACATTGCATATTCCTGATATGCGTCTGCTGCACTATTTACTTGTATGAGAAAGTATCCTGTTCTCTTTGTATTGCTTCCTTTGTTTGAAATCCCTGGTGATCCTGCCAGTCTCTCTGCTTTCCTGTTAAAAACTGACCACACTAAGCACAAGAGCACAGCATGGTCAGTTCTCCAGCTGTGCTGGGATCTCAGCCTGCTCTCCTGCAATGATCAGACTTGTCCTGACACACACCCCCTGCACAGCCATTCTCTAGGATGATTAGTGTGCTGCTGTTCCTCTTCCACCACCGCTCTAAGATCCTTATGCAGGTGAGAACAGAGAGTATGTGATCACTTATTCGAAAAGAGAATGTTTTTTTTTTTTTTTTTTTAAATCTGAAAATGTTTTTCCTTTCATTTCAATTTTACACTGAATGGGTTGTTTTACAAGGTGATCGTTTACAATCGCTTTAACTTTAGCTTTACTACTAAAGGTCCATTTTTATTTGTAATCCAGTAAAAACATTGTCAGCCCAAAATCATTAAACATCAATATGAATGTGAGGGGATTCAGCACACGAGTGATTAAGTTGTTTGTCAGTTGAATACACCTCAGTGACGTAGTTAGTTTAGATAGCAAATAAATCCTTCATCAAAGCTGTAAACATATAATGATATATCTGTGTAACAATGCTGAGAACAGATGCAATGTATTCTACTTAGCTGTAGCGATTTATGTCCTCCAAGTAGGAAGCAAAGGATGAGGACCCCACTCCTTTCCATGTACGACCTTGGTAGAGGAAGGTGCAACCTAAATCAGCGGGGCGTCACCAGGACTCTGTTGCAAACATACACAGTAATTTATTAGTGCAATGTCACATTAGTCAAATAATCAAAGGTTGTAGGGCTGCGCACGGCCCCTTCCTCAAGGCGTCGTAGCTGCCATCTGTCTCTATGCTGCCTTAAGGAAGGGACCCTGTGCGACCCTGAAATGTTGGCTTATTTGACTAATGGAACATTGCACTAAAAAAAAAAAAAATATATGTTTGCATCGGAGTGCTGGTTACATATCATTGTTTCCCAAGTAGGTAAATCCTCTGCTGACAGACGATGAGGCTCAGTTCACACCTCTGCAGGTGCAACAGTGCACATCCGTTTTTGTGCATCGCTTTTATAGAAAAAATTGCACACAACCCTTTTTTAAATCATGTTACACCAAAATGCATGGTACTTTGTTAACATGCGCAAAATTCTGCACGTTCGCACGATGCGTTGGGAGTGCCATTAAGAATTAATGCAGAATTGGTGCATGTGTTTTGTGCATTGCAGGAGCCCACTCCATTTTAAACCTAGCCTAATGCCTAGTACACACAATAGGAAAATTGAACAAATCATCGTCCGTTTTTTTTTTTTTTTTTCCCCCGCATGCTAGTTTCATATCAAAAACCAATAGGTTACTAAAGTTACGGAAATTCTCGTACGACAAAATACAACTTCGGAAGTTATGTATTGTATTGCAATTAGGGTTGCGCCGATACTGTTTCTTTAATCAGCAAGTACGAGTGCCGATATGGAGTACAGAAACTTTTGCTTCAATACAAAATAAATGGACGCAAAACGCACTGCAGAGAATCACATGCCATTTGAACAGGAATGCACTGTGATTCCCGACCGAACCACATTCGATTTCCCCCACCGCTTGTGTGTGTGTATATACCTGTCCCCTCGCAACTACTACGACCACCCTCCTGCTCTGTCCTAAACTCTCTAACCCACATCTTCAACCTCTCCCTCTCTTCCGGCACCTTTCCATCTCCACTCAAACGTGCTGGTTACCCCCTTACTTAAAAACCCTCACTGGACCCCCTCTGTTTGAAAAACTTAAGACCCATTTCCCTGCTCCCGTTTGCCTCCAAGCTTCTTGAACGCCTTGTCCACAACCATGTGAGTTGCTACCTCACTGACAACAACCTGCTCGGTCCCCTACAATCTGGCTTCCGCCCACAACATTCAACTGAAACTGCCCTACTAAAACTCTCCAACGACCTACTTCTGCTGCCTTTGACACAGTTGACCACCCACTCCTCCTCAATACACCCCATTCCCTTGGCCTCTGTGGCTCTGCTCTTTCCTGGTTCTCCTCCTACCTATCTCAGCGCACCTTCAGCGTCACATACAGCAACATCTCCTCTGCTCCTCTATCTTTTTCTGTTGGGGTACCCCAAGGCTCTGTCCTTGTGCCCCTCTTATTCTCCCTCTATACCTCTTCCCTGGGCCAGTTGATAACTTCCCATGGCTTCAATTACCACCTCTATGCTGATGACACCCAGATCTATCTCTCAATTCCTCAACTCTGCACCTTAATCTCCTCACGCATCACAAACTTACTGAATGACATATCGGTGTGGATGTCATGCCACCTTCTTAAACGCAATCTTTCTAAAACTGAGCTTGTAATATTTCATCCTCCCTGGTCCCCTCCTCATGACTTTACCATTGAGATCAACGGCACAACCATTGGTCCTTCCACACATGCCAAGGTGCTGGGTGTAATCCTTGACTCTGACCTCTCCTTCATCCCCCACATTCTATCACCTGCTAAATCTTGCCGCCTTAACCTCCGCAACATCTCCAAAATTTGCCCCTTCCTGACTAACGACACCACAAAACAACTTATTCACTCCTTGGTTATTTCCCACCTTGATTACTGCAACTCACTCCTCACTGGCCTATCGCCTCTTCAGTCTATTATGAATGCTGCTGCCAGACTTATACACCTTACTAACCGATCCGCGACTGCTGCCCTGCTCTGCCTAAAGCTTCACTGGCTTCCCCTACCCCACCATATAAAATTCAAAATACTAACCACAACATACAAGGCCATTCACAACACTGCCCCCAGCTACATAACCAATCTCATCTGCAGATTACCTCCTCTCATGCTCGCCTACAGGACTTCTCCAGAGCCTCTCCCATCCTCTGGAACTCCCTGCCCCAGAATGTCTGGTCAGCCCCTACCCTGGCCGTCTGTTTGCGCTATATATAAATTCTGTATAACCACTTGCCGACCGTGCACTGCCTTTTAACGGTGGCAGTGTGGCGCTGTCTTGTGAATCGCCGTTAATAGTCCGCCGGTGAGCCGCGATGAGCTGCCAGAGGGAAAAAACGGGGAACCGCCCATGTAAAGACGGCGGTTCCCCATTCTGACAGGCGGCATGTAAGAGATCTACTGATCCCTGTCACTGAGATCAATTAGATCTCTTATGCCCATAGCAGCCCAGCCCCCTCACAGTTAGAACACGTCTAGGGAACACAGTTAACCCCCTTCCTGCCCCCTTAGTGTTAACCCCTTCACTGCCAATTACATTTATACAGTAATCACTGGATATTTAAATTTCTGATCGCTGTATAAATGTCATTGGTCCCAAAAAAGTGTCAAAAATGTCCGACATGTCCGCCTCAATATCAAAGTCCCGATAAAAATCGCAGATCGCCGCCATTACTAGTAAAAATAAAAAAAAAAATAACATAAATTAATTCTCATGGTTTGTAAATGTGGCAGCGTTTGCGCAAACCAATCAATAAACACTGATTGCGTTTTTTTCCACCCAAAATATGAGGAAGAATATAAATCAGCCAAAACCGATGAATAAATTTGTTTTTTTTATTTTTATTTTTTTGGATTTGTATTTTAGCAAAAAGTAAGAAATATTATTATTATTATTTTTTTTTTTTTTTTGTGGCAAAATTGTCGCTCTTTTTTTGTTTATAGAGGCAATCCGAAATGATGCAGAAGGGATCAAATACCACCAAAAGAAAGCTCTATTTGTGGGGGTAAAAAAGGAATGCAAATTTCGTTTGGGTACAACTTCGCACGACCGCGCAATTGTCAGTTAAAGCGACACAGTGCCGAATTGCAAAAAGTGCTCTGGTCCTACAGTGGGAAATCCTTCCCGGGGTTAAGTGGATAATAATACAGAAGAAGCGCCATCTAGTGGGCATTATTAAAAATGTTATAACTCCCAATAAAGCGGAGTTC
>BLSH010278230.1:894577-914450 GCA_018402905.1 Glandirana rugosa
TAAAAATTATTACGGGTGATCTACCACGAAGAAGACATAATAATAGGTGAATTGGGGCCCTTCCTAAAGGGTGACATCCTGGTCTCGTGAAAAAAGTTAAGCCGTGACACAGCGAAATTGACTGTTAACGCGCCAGCACGCTGCAACATGGGTTTGCTTTAAACGCAGGAAAAAATGGGGGTGTTTATCTCGAAAGAAAACCACCATAAACTAGGGGAGACGCAGTAAAGACTAGCGGAGATATTTGTTTTTTTCTCGCTGTTTTTTTTATTTATTATGCGTTTGCGCAAACCAATCAATAAACGCTGATTGCGTTTCCCCCCCCCCCCAAAATATGAGGAAGAATATAAATCAGCCAAAACCGTTGAATAAATTTGTCTTTTTTATTTTTTTGGATTTGTATTTTAGCAAAAAGTAAGAAATATTATTATTTATTTTTTTTGTCGCTCTTTTTTTGTTTATAGAGGCGATCAGAAATGACGCAGAGGGGATCAAATACCACCAAAAGAAAGCTCTATTTGTGGGGGTAAAAAAGGACGCAAATTTCGTTTGGGTACAACGTCGCACGACCGCGCAATTGTCAGTTAAAGCGACACAGTGCCGAATTGAAAAAAGTGCTCTGGTCCTACAGTGGGAAATCCTTCCCGGGGTTAAGTGGATAATAATACAGAAGAAGCACCATCTAGTGGGCATTATTAAAAATGTTATAACTCACATTAAAGCGGAGTTCCACTCTATTAAAAGTCAGCAGCTACAAAAAATGTAGCTGCTGACTTTTAATAATCTGACACGCACCTGTCCTAGGCTCCAGCGATGCGGCCGCCCGCAATGCCACTCTTCACCCCCTCCTCCGTGCGGCACCAACATCACAAGTGTGGGCGCCCGGCTTTGGCATTTATTATTTTTTTTTCTTAGGAATCAGCATATCACGGGTGCAATGTCATGCTCCTGCAGACTCTCTTTTCAGCTCTCTGCCTGTACCTTCCGTACTGGCGGATGGTTACTGAAGTCCAAGAAGAATCATTGAACTCCATGAACTGAAATGACATCAAGAGCGCTCACTTGTGCTTTTGCAGTTCATTGAGAACTACAAGTTTGCTGCAATGGAAGATGGGTAGTTTATACATTCATAGAATTCTGTGAATGAAAGACACAGCTCTGTGGGTGGAGCCCCGCTCAGCTGCTTTGTTTTTGAATTGTGACAGTGGGTGCAGGGGGAGAATCCCTGCCCACTGTCACAATAGGGGAGCTGGTCAGGGTGTGGACAGGTGCTTTAGTAGCATGTTACACCCTGAATATGGCTGCAACCTGTTACTAAAGGTGAACGTATCCCTTAAAGCAGTGTTCCTCAACTCCAGCCCTCAAGGCCCACCAACAGGTCATGTTTTCAGTAGTTCCCTCAGATGAATTGGCTGTCTGATTTTGATTGGCAGCCGTGTGAGCCAATTGCACCGCTGCTGTGTCTCAGCCAATCAGGAGGAATGTCTGGGACAGCTAAGACATTATTAGACCTCACTGGAGAGAGAAGGGGCTTAGGTAAGTAATTAGAGGGGTCCTGAGGGGCTGCTACACACACAAGGTTTTTTTTTATCTTAATATATAGAATGCAATAAGATAAAAAAAACTTCTTCCTTTACCACCACTTTAAGGTAAGTTTAACATAATGTGCTAGTATGCGATAAATAATACTAACGCATTATGCCTTTACCTTGCAGGTACAAAAAAAAAAGTCAGCTTTTTACAACCGCTGTAAAGTGGATATTCAATCTCTTTAAGTAACTGTTGACAAGGCATCAGCCACACAGGGAGTGCATTGCTTTCTGTGGTCTGGAGAACTGGTAGACCGGAATTGCGCTTGGTAGTAAGGCTTCATGCACAGGGATGGTGAGAGGCTAGAAATATGCTGGGCTTAAAGTTATAGTTATTTTCCTGTACCCAAGGTGCTGCATACAGCCTGGCATAAAAGTGAATGGCTGTACTCCCCTGCACTCTTTCAAACACCGATTACTCCCTGTATCGGCGTTACCCATCGGAAGTAGGAAGCAGATGCTGTGTATACACGTGGCTTACTACATATAAACAGTGTTTTTTGTTCAAACAATTACAATATTTTACATCAGACAGATTTTTTTTTATTGTTTATCTGAAAATATTTTATTCACTACTTGTCTGCTGAACGTATAAAAAGGTCCTGAATGCAAAACAAGCTCATGGCTGGTGATTGGCTGTTCAGAAAAAGTGATCTGGGTCCATCAGTTTTACTGTAGTGAGTGGTAACACACACTACCACCACTTCAACAGCCAGGGAAGCAGTTAATCAAGCATAATCTGTGTGATTAGCTGCATTGGAGGGCAGGGAGGACATTGGGGGTCTAATAGACCCCTAATGTCTCCATAAAGAGTAGCTGTCACCTGCCAAAAACTATCGCATAGGGGTGTCAAACTGGCAGCCCTCCTGCTGTTGGGGAACTACAAGTGCCATCATGCCTCTGCCTGTGGGAGTCATGCTTGTAACTATCAGGCTTGCAATGCTTCATGAGACTTGTAGTTCTTCAACAGCTGGAGGGCCGCCAGTTTGACACCTGTGCATAATAGGGGGCATGTTAAAATGAAAAGGAGAAGAAAAATGTAATACAACTAAAAAGCTGAAAAAAATAAATAACAGCGCCACCGCACAACGATTACGCCACATGGATAAACTTTGAAGACTTTGAAAACCTCACCCTATCAAAAATTTTAGTTAGTTTGCCGCCATTTCACAGGCATCTTGACATGTTTAGTGTGTACATGACGACAACAATAAAAAAATCAAAAGCTATATTTTGTGTTTGTGTGCACTTCATTTTAGTGTATTCTTTCCTGAAAATTTACATTTGATATGATGAGCTGAGCACATATTGTGTGACAAAAAAAAATTGCAACAGTGATTTTATTCTGCAGGGTCTCGGCTTTCAGAAAATATATAATGTTTGTGGGCTCTACATATTTTTCTAACAACAAATTCTGATCTGAACTTGTGTAAAAGAAATAAAAAAAAAAATGGCCCAGACAGCTAGATGACAACATATTCCCATTAGAGAGCCAACACTGATTTTCCAGAACTGATGGTTTCACTGTTTTACCCTTAACTAGTCTAATAAAATTCTTTAATCTGTCTTTAGCAGAAACAAATCGTGGTCAATGCATTAAAAATGAAATGGAACTTTTTACACATTTAGAAGCGACCACTACAAGATGCATGAGGTTACTTACAATTATTGGCTAGGAAAGCCCTTGTTTGTGCCTCTTTCTGATATGCTTACTGGTGCCTAATTTTCCCTGATGATTAAAGCGGAGTTCCATCCAAAAGTGGATCTTCCGCTTTAAGGGAAGGTGACCCCCTGACATTCCATAATTGACATGACATTTTTTTTTGGGGGGGGGGGAACTGGACCCTGTTTTCACAGGGTCCCATGTCCACTTCCTCCCCTGGCGCTGAGGAGCCGGAAGGAAGTTCACCTTCTCTCCCTCCCACCCGGCGATCTTCTGGGACACGTCACAGGTCCCAGAAGATGCATCGAGCCATTCACAAGCCACAGCATGTCTCGCACATGCGCAGTGACCCCCGGCTTTGAAGCCAAAGCCAGGTGCCCACACCTGTGATGCCGGCGCCACCGATGGGAGGGGGAGAAGAGCAAGCCATCGGGCGGCCGCATCACTGGAGCGAGGGACAGGTGAGTGCCCGATTGTTAAGTCAGCAGCTACACTTTTGGTAGCTGCTGACTTTTAACAGGGTGGAACTCCGCTTTAAGCTTTGCTAACTGCCATTCCACTGTCCACACTCCAGTAAGGGCGCTCTTATTGGCTAAGAGGATAGCAGATTGTGGAATTTAGACACACAAAGTCAGACCCCAGAAATCGGATAGGGGCGCTGAACAAGTTTTTCTGGTTATTAAATGTAACTGGCATCCTTTGAATGTTTGCTTTCAGGCAGGAGTTTACTTCAAAAAGTTTAACCAGTTCAGCTCCCACCCCCCCTGTACAACCCCTATGGACCAGAGCAAATTTTACATGTCTGATATCAGTGTGTTTGTTAAAATAAAATTATAAAGTAATACACAGATCTCTAGGTGATATTGTCTTACTAAAATGTTTTTTTTTTTTTTTTAAGTCATCCATAGAAATTAAAAAAGTAACAAAACAAACTTTTCTCTTGCATTCATGAGAGCCGATTCACACAGGGGCGATCCGACTTCAGGCACGACCCCGCTCAGCACTACTTCAGCACGGCTTGCAAACGACTTCTGTAATAGAAGTCAATGCAAGTCGTCTGAAGTTGCCCCCAAAGTACTACAAGAACCTTTTTCTAAGTCGGAGCGACCTGAGTCATTTCTATTAGAACAGTTCCATTGCAGTGCATGGAGTGTGACTTGTCAGGCAACTCAAGTTGCCTAACAAGTCACCCCTGTGTGAACCGTCTCAATAAAAAGATTTTATTCTGTCATTTTTCTTATTTACAATTGCTCTAAAATGATTTGCTATTGCCAAGTTATTTTAATCTAAAAAAAAGTGTTTTTTTTTTTATTTTTTTTATTGCAGCACTTAAAATTAATGAATTAAACAATTGCAAAGAACAAAATAGTTGACACTTTAATGGTTAGAAAAAAAGCAATAAAATCGTCTGGAAATATGTTTTATAGTGGAAATAAAGGCTGCTTAAAGGGTTAATTTCACCTTTTGAGAAAAAAGTTCAAAGGTGAGATAACACCCAATGCCCTATCTCAGTGTTTCTCAATTCCAGTCCTGAAGGCGCACCAACAGGTCATGTTTTCAGGATTTTCTTCAGATGAAACGGCTGTGGTGATTACTAAGGCTGTGAAACTGATCAAATCACCTGTGCAAAATAATGGAGAGCCTGAACACATGACCTGTTGGTGCACCTTGAGGACTGGAATTGAGAAACCCTGCCCTATCCCAACCCCTTAACATCCTCCCAGCTCCCCCTCCCCCCTCTCCACACCCCCCAGTTTCCACTATATTTACCTCCTTGGGAGATGAGCTGTCACTGCCCACACAGCCTGTGTAGCAGTCTAGGGATTTGAAATGCCTGCTCTTCTTCCCCTTCTTTCTGTAGGACTTCTGAGATGGATCAGAGGGATTCTGATTGGTCAGCACCAATTAGGGTAATTGGGGTAAACTTATGGTTAATAAAGGGTTGAATAGGAACAAAGTTACCCACTTGCCTACTGGGCACTTTCATCCCCTTCCTGCCCAGGCCAATTTTTCAGCTTTCAGTGCTGTCACACTTTGAATGACAATTGTGTGGTCATGCAATGCTGTACCCAAATTAAATTTGTCCCACAATTAGAGCCTTCTTTTGATGGTATTTAAAGTGGTTGTCAACTTGTGACAATCACTTTAACCTACACGTAAGCCTATAATGCTTACCTGTAGGTGCCTTGCATATCTCCTAAACCTGCACGGTTCAGGAGATATACAGAGTACTAAATGTGCAACATCATTTCGTCACATGCGCAGTGAAGAAACGGCCTCCGTGCCGTTTCTTCACTGTGATCGTGCCGTCACGCGACTCCGGCCAGTCACAGAGCCGGAGTCGTGGCCCTGGAAGGTAGAGTGGCGGAAGATGGTCGCTGCCAGCACCGGGACAGCGCCGGATGTCGCAGGCTTCGTTTCCAGGTAAGTGACACATAATGGGCTACTATGCGATGCATAGTAGCCCATTAGGCATCTACTTTGAAGGGGAATACAGAGGAAGTAAACCCCATCTGGGTTTACTTCCTCTTTAATCGCCACTGGGCTTTTGCTAAAAAAAAAAAAAAAAAAAAAACACAAAAATTTTGGAAATAAAAAAAGTTTATTAGAAAATTTTGTAATTTTTCTCCTTCACTGATCTGCACTGATGAGGCACTGATAGATGGCAATGGTAGATGGCACTGATGGGTGGCTCTGTGGGGTGACACTGAAAGGTGGCGCAGATTCGTGTCACTGATGGGCACAGCCTGTTGTCACTGCTGGGCACTGTTGGGACTGCACTGATGATTAGTACAGGTCTCCCCTGTGAGGAGATGCTGCCAATCGGCTCTCCTCACTTTCTGTCAGACCTATTGGTTAATCCATCACAACAAAGACATTAGTGGTCTTTATATTCAGGGCGTGGAAAAGATAATTCTACCTAAAAGAGGGGGTGACAGGTTCAGGATGCTGCGCAGGAGAGAGGTGTCATGGATATTCCGGTTTAATACGAGGAAGCTTTTCGACATGAACTTTGAATGGGATGTGTCCCAGTTTTATGAATAAGTGTTCGCCTCTCTTCTGCACTATATCTTCTGTTCATGTCTACATCCCTGCATATGTTCTCTCACTGATCCTCTCATATGTATTTATGGGGTTCTCTTTTTCTCTCCTTCTATATTCCTTTCCCCTGATTGCCATGGATATGTATATACACTTTTCATTTTTCCAATTTATATTCACATGGTTTAATTATTGATATCTGTTCATGGTGGTCTAGGGGTTTAGGATATGGATAGTAGTCAGTGTATTATCTGGTTATCTATAGTGTAATAGTCAAAAATTCACTTGCATTTCTGGATGTTGTTTAAGAGATTTACTGACAATAGTCTTGTTCTGTCCCTTCCCTATATAAATTTTCTTTATCCCATGGCCACCTTGGTTTATGTTAATTGATAATTGGATTTTTTTTTTGGTAGATTGTATGTACTATCATGATTAGGATAACTAAGCTATATAACATTTACCTTTGATGACCTCGGGCTGTAGGGTTGGGTTTATTTTATTTTCTCCCTCCTCTTCTTGATTTGTATTTTATCAGACACGTTGTTTGCTACACATGCAATTTTATATGTTTGGGTTGTTTTGACTTTTCAAGCCGATAGCCAGCTGTGTTACAAATGAGACTGCTATTTTTAATTTTGTTTATTCCCCCCCCCCCCCCTTTTTTTTTTTTTCTGTAAGCAGAACATCTAGTTGTTTCATTTCAATGGTTCAGTCTCTAATTGGTTAATTCAGCTGTTCTGAATTGGATTTCTCAATTCCTGATTGGCCGGCTAACGCTTGATCCATCTACACCCCCCTCTTTTCTTCCTTACTTAACCACTTCAGCCCCGGAAGGATTTCACACTTAAGGACCACAGCACTTTTTGAGATTCAGCACCCCCATTCGCTTTAACTGACAATTGCGTGATCGTGCGACGCTGTACCCAAACAAAATTTGCATCCTTTTTTCCCCACAAATAGAGCTTTCTTTTGGTGGTATTTGATCACCTCTGCTTCACTTTTGATCACCGCTACAAACAAAAAAAAGAGCGACAATTTTGTAAAAAAAATTTCTTACTTTTTGCTAAAATACAAATCCAAAACAAAAAATAAAAAATTTTTTTTTCATAGATTTTGGCCAATTTATATTCTTCCTTATATTTTTGGTAAAAAAAAATAGCAATCGGTGGTTGATTGGTTTCCTCAAAAGATGCTGTGTTTATGACTGATGAGAATTAATTTCTGGGGTTTTTATTTTTTATTTTTTTTAAAGTTTTTTTTTTTTTTTTAGTAATGGCGGCGATCTGTGATTTTTAGCGGTACTGCGATATTGCAGTGGACATGTTGGACCATTTTGACACTCTTTTGGGACCATTGCCATTTATACAGCGATCAGTGCTATAAAAATGCACTGATTACTGTGTAAATGCCATTGGCAGTGAAGGGGTTAACCTGGAGGGGGTGCTGTAAGGGTTAACTGTGTTCCCTCAATGTCTTCTAACTTTATGGGGGCTGGGCTGGCAGGGCGAGGGGAGTGATCACAGCTCCCATATACAGGAAGCCTGTGATTACAGCCCTTCCCCCTCTGTCAGAACGGAGATCCATGTTTACATACACAGACCTCCGTTCTTTCACTGCAGGGGGGGCATCACGGGTAGCCAGCGGAGATCGAGTTCGCCCTACCCACTCCCTGCCCGCAACCCCCCCCACCGGAACACAGTGAGGGCATGAGCGCGCCTCCGGCAGCGCGCACACACTCAGTGCTATCGCGGCCGCCGTCAGGTGATGGCGGTTTGCGATAACGAGCCACTTTGCCGCTGTTACGCTTCAGGGGTGGTCGGCAAGTGGTAAAAAAGTAGTACTATAGTCAAAATGAAGAAATCAATATGGTATGCACTTATACAGTCTGTTAAACATGTCACTGATTGTTTTGCAAAAAGCAGTAAGGATGGTGAGATATCTACCTTGTCCCCAGCTATCATGTGCACTTCCTTTAGTGAAGTGACAACTTTACTTCCTGGTTTTTGAATTACCTGTGTTAGACTCATGTTGTCCCCATATGCGTATATCTCTCTGCAACAAACGTCCTGACATCACTGGGGGAGGGGCTTTGTATCATATTGAAAGCTGAGGGATTTCATTCTACATAGAATCATGATTAGGCTCCGCCCACAATCGGCCAGTGACGCCCCGCCAACTCCCACCTATATCCTGCCTTTGCCCGCCCACTGCTCTAGCTCCTTTTGTTCTGCCAGATTACAAATTACCAGAGGAGTGCAGACAGAAAGAAGCACACAGATTAATAGACTGATCAATGTGCAAAGTAACCTGTACTGTCTTGTGGCTGTGGTTACATAGCACACACCCAGCTATTGCTAGGCAGATGAGTGTGTGTTATGTAAAATAGACTGAGCACCATAGAAGTCTGGATGTCTGTGGGATAGAGCAGCACTTTCACTTACAGGAAATAACATCTGACCTCTGCAGAACTCTTCCCATCATCACTACACTATACAGCTAAGGAGAACTGATACAGACCCCAATCACAGCTACATAGTAGGGAAATAATAATTTCAGTTATGTTACCATGTGTAATGTTCAGGTAGTTATGAGGATTTACTAAAATATGTATGTTGCCTTTAGTTGTACTTTAACATCAAATGTATATAAGTGCTGTGTGTACATACATTTCTAGGCTATGATTAAATGCTAGTGTTTGGTGCGAAATGCGTCAGCCTAGCTGGGACTTGTTTTCCACCATGTCCACTGCTTTGCTTTTTACCCAATAAAGGACATTGATTAACCCCTCCAGGTCCGCGCTATTGCCGAAATACGGCTCCAGCGCGGACCTGAAATGCCGGGAGGACGTCCATGGACGTCCTCCCACTGTGCATGCTCCCGCGCGCCCCCTGCGAGCGTGCCCGCGGGTCGGGCGGACTCGATGTCCGCCCGAGACCCGCGATCACTTTCAGGAGCCTCAGAACGGGGAACCGCCGTTGTAAACACGGCGGTTCCCCGTTCTTTGACAGGGGACATGACAGATCTACTGATCCCTGTCACTGGGATCAGTTAGATCTGTTATGTCCCGACCAGCCCTGCCCCCCCACAGTTAGAACACACCCAGGGAACATATTTAACCCCTACACTGCCCCCTGCAGGTTAACCCCTTCACTGCCAATGACATTTATACAGTAATCAGTGGACATTTAAATTTCTGATCGCTGAATAAATGTCATTGGTCCCAAAAAAGTGTCAAAATGTTCCGACATGTCCCCCCCAATATCGCATTACCGCTAAAAATCGCAGATCGCCGCCATTACTAGTAAATAAAAAAAAAAATAAAAACGCCATAAATCAATTCCCAGTTTGTAGACGCGATAACTTTTGCGCAAACCAATCAATATACGCCGATTGCGATTTTTTTTCCCCCAAAAATATGTAGAAGAATATATGTCGGCCAAAACCGATGAATAATTTTTTAAATGGATTTGTACTTTAGCAAAAAGTAAAAAATATTGTTCTTTTTTGCAAAATTGTCGCTCATTTTTTGTTTATAGCGGCGATCAGAAATGACGCAGAGGGGATCAAATACCACCAAAAGAAAGCTCTATTTGTGGGAAAAAAAGGACGCAAATTTTATTTGGGTACAACGTCGCACGACCGCGCAATTGTCATTCAAAATGCGACAGCGCTGAAAGCCAAAAATTGGTCTGGGCAGGAGGGGGGTTTAAGTGCCCAGTAAGGAAGTGGTTAAGGAAGTGCGGCCATCCAGCCTTTGCTCTTCAGTTCACTGTTTCTGCAAATAGAGGCGGCACCTTGTTCACACTGAAACAGCTGATACCTGGAGTTTGGTAATTATCCTGGAGCTGTGCATTCAATTATCTGCGGCTGTTCACTTCACTGGGTATAGGAGAGGGTTTACATCAACTTTAACTGACACATGTTTTAATCTGCAGATGAATGAAACAAATATAGAAGTAACAATGTCTCTTTGAATATCTTAGGCTCCTTTCACACTTGTGCGACCTAAAAGTCGATTTTGATGCGACTTTAAGCAATTCCTGTGTAATCTTGAGGTCTATGGACCTCAAATCGCATCAAAGTCGGACCAAAGTAGTGCAGGGACTACTTTGAAGTTGCTGTGACTTGAAGTCCCATAGATATGAATGGTAGTCATTGGAAATCATGGGGTATGACTTGTCATGCGACTTTGCAGTCCCAAGTCGCAGGGCAAGTCACACAAGTGTGAAAGGGGCCTTATCTCCTATCCCAACAGTGTTTCTATAAACGCTGTGTCAGATGGTCCTTTTTTTTTTTTTTTTTAGAGCAGATGCTTCTAGATTTTGACAGCCAGAAATTGTTGTCAAGTACAGGGATTGTGGGGGGACTGTGGAAACTACATCACTCCCATGAACTTTGATAAAGTTTTTTTGGGCATGTGTAGTACATCCATTGTCCTCAACTAGATGAATATAAAGGGCAGTTTGTAAGAGGAAATCTTTGGCAAGATCCATATAGAGGCAGCCATTACTCACCTGCTACTGAAAATGCTAATAGCCCTAAATTCATGCCTTATCCTCTTACCTTCGTACTTCTTGAGTCTCTAGTGAATGTTGAAACAATTGCTCATCTTGACAGCCGTACCTCCAGTTTTTTTTTTTGAAGGAGAGGTCTCATACGGCAGCGCTTCTATTTCTCTCAGGATAGCTTTTCTTTTAATGCAAATAGTATAACTACCTATCTTTCTTTATATGCATCTTCGCATAGTTTTCTGTACACCCACTGTTTATGTGAAATCTTTCTTTCAAAATATTAAAGTGTTACTAAACCTAGAGCCGTACATTCACTATATCTTCACTCTCCTATAAAGTTGCGTGCTTATCATGATAATGAATAAAAATAATTTTTGAAGAGAAAAAGGGAAAAAAAGTCCATGTAGCGACAGTCTTTCAAGCAATGAGTGCACCATCCGTCACCAGAAAATGTGTGATCTTGATTATAAGCCTCCGCCTTACAAAATGCTTGCTTACCAACTCATATTGACCTCCTATTACAGAAGGTCCATCTCTCCTGCGGCTCATAACCCAGCCAGGGCCTTTTTCCATCTAGAAAACTTATGGCCATAGATAGGAAATCTGCCGTCCTTTCACACGGGCGTTCAGTTTTTTAGTTCAGTCACTTTTTTTTTTTTTTGTTAAAAAAAGAGATACGGATGTCAATTTTTACATCTGTTTTCATGTCTGCTGACGTCTGTTTTTCATCCGTTTTTTTTTTTTTTTTTTACAAAAACAAAAGTAACTGAACTAAAAAACTGAATGCCCGTGTTTTTGGTTGAAAAACGGAGGCCAGCGGATTGGATGTTAGCAGATGTTGTCTGCTAACATCCATTTTTCAAACGGAGACGGATGTCAGCGGATGATCATCTGCTAACGTCCGCTAGTTCCTAGACATACATGTATGTCCGTTTTTCAGCCTCCAAAGGATGGAAGAAAAACCCATATGATGGAACGCCTGTGTGAAAGAACCCTGAAAGGAACTCTATCATATAGGATCTCCAAAAACAGATAGAACTTCCCATAGCTTAAAATCCTTTACATGCTTATTGTGAATAAAAGGACTGCACTTAAATACTTTGAAAACACTCCTTTAGTAAAAAATCAGCCATCTCCACTCAGCATCCCGTCCTTCCGGGAATTGCGTATGCGGTGACATCAGCACTTCGCTCCACCCTTAACATTTACGTAAAATCGTTCTTTTAAAACCTCATTAAAGCGAAGTTCCACCATATTAGGACACCTGCCTGTCCTGGAATCCAGCGATGTCGGCACTGCAGCTGATGTTTCCATCAGCTGTCGGTTGCTGCCCGTCATTGCTGGTCCCTACTGCGAATGTGTGAAGCGTGCTGCACTCTCACTTGCCAGGCAGCAAGGGAAGGAGGAGGAGGGTGCCAGACTTCTGACATACCTCGCCGTGGCGAGGTCTGATGTAATTGGGTACCACCGGGTACCCGTCAAAAGCAGGTGCCGATAACATACGATCTCTGAGCAATACGAGTTCAGCCATACTCGCATTAGATTCGCACAGAAAAAGGTACAGGAGTCCTTTTTTTTTTTTTTTCCTCTTCTCCCGCACTGGAATCGGATCGCATGGGTATCCTCACCTATGCGTTCCTATTCATGTGCTAGTTCGCACTGCAATCTGTGAAGAAAACTGGGGGTGTCATTAACTTTGTAATGATATCCGCAGTGGTTCGCAGAAGGCAGTGTGAACTGCCTGTGGGAAGAATGCGATGCGGGAACCGGCTCTGTAATCGCGCTGGTTCCTGCATCGCACTAGTGTGAACCCGGGCTAAAGTGTTACTAAACCCAGGACCCTGAATTCACTAATCTGGTTTCCCACAGTACACACAACATGGAAATGCAAATAATTTTAAACCGCGAAATATTTTTTCTCATCAGCAGTATATACAGTAGCAGTCTTATGACTTCTATCAGTGTCTGGTTAAAGCTTGTAAGATGAGTTTTCATTTTCCGCTGACTGGGTGTTTTCTCTTTTTCGGACCATTTTCTTTAAACCTGAGAGATGGTTGTGTATAAAAATCCCAGTTGATAAGCAGTTTTTGAAATACTCAGACCGGCCCGTTTGGCACCAACAACCATGCCACGTTCAAAGTCCTTTAAAAACCCTTTCTTCCCCATTCTGATGCTCGGTTTGAACTTCAGCATGTCGTCTTCACCACGTCTAGATGCCTAAACGCGTTGAGTTGCTGCCATGTGATTGGCTGATTATTAATTTGTGTTACCAAGCAGTTCAACAGGTGTACCTAATAAAGTGGCCGGTGAGTATAGGTGACCATGCTGCTACATTGATGATACAAAGGGAGCCATTCACACTACAATGTCAGTGTTTTTGTGTGTGGAGGCAGCCCTTTTCATTTTGATTGGGTTTTTCACTGCACCTCGCTGCCTAATAAAATAGGACTTGTGGTGCTCTGCGTGTTTCCCCCCCCCCCCCCCTCAAAAACCCCACATCCACTGAGTCTGCTAATTATGTGTTGAGGTGCAATTAGAAATGAACAGTCAGGCATGGTTCACACAGGGGAGATCCGACTAAAGGGCGACTTTGCTAGGCGATTTCAGCGTGACTTTCAGGGCGACTTTCAGGGCGACTTTCAGGGCGACTTTCAGGGCGACTTTCAGGGCGACTTTCAGGGCGACTTTCAGGGCGACTTTCAGGGCGACTTCAGGTAACTTCAGGCGACTTACGACACAACTTATGCCAGTCGACTTTGCCTGTGGCCAATCAGAGAAGGGAGGGAGGGGGCTGCCCCAAAATAAATTTTATAAATTTCACTGACAAAGTCGCTTGCATTAAGATGGGGGGGATACGACTTGGAGGCGACTTCCATTGAATTCTATGGGCACAAGTCGGATAGAAGTCGCCTCCAAGTAGTACAGGAATCTCTTCTGAAGTCGCCTTGAAGTCGGAGCGACTTCAGTAGCGTACATAAAGACGGCTCCCATTCACTTCAATGGGATTTCTTATGTCAAGCGACCTGGGGCGACATGAGGCGACTCAAGTCGGATCCCAAGTCTCCCCTGTGTGAACCGGGCCTAACACATCTCAACACACACACAGTTGTCAGCAACTCCTGTTATGGTGTGAACACCCAATAATACAATAGTGTATCTGGCCCGGCTATGGAGTGTGAGTAGGATCAGCTGCTAAATAAAACTGCAGATCTTTTGTCATGAAAAATGATTCCTATGTATTTCAACTGTGTATGTAGAAATTTTTTTCCGAAGGCTGATTTTACACTAGCTGGACATGTAGGTTAAAAGCCAATTCTTATACAGGCAGCATTTTACAGTATATCAGGGTAATCAGGTCTGTGTGTTGTAAGTATCTCTGTGTACACCCATTTAGCGTGGAATGTGTGTGTGAACCAATATCAGGGTATTTAAATACTGTTTTCCAGGCCTCCATCTAATTATAACCTGGAGAAAGCACAAGACATATTCTCATCCTCTATTTATGTCTCTTTCTCATGGAGTGGATGTATTTATAGTTTCTCTGCTCTTAAAAAAAAGCTTAAAGGATACTGTAGAGCATCTTAGTATGGGTGTCAGGGGGAAATAAGCTTTTCAAATTGCCTAGTTTAGTTTCTGTACTCAGTCTTTTTATGGAGTAGTCACATAGCAGCTGAAAGACAAAATAGGTCTGTCTGCCTTGGTCTCCCAAAGGGGTAGAGGGATGGGGCTTAGATGAATTTACACGTTTTATTTTAAAATTATCCTGAGCTTAAAGGGGTTGTAAAGTCTCATGGTGCAATTCTATGCATTAAGGTGAAAAACCTCCCTGTAATACAGCAGCCCCCCAGATCCCTCCTTTTACTTACCTGAACCTGATCGCTCCAGCGTCGAGGATGAGCCCAGCAGCTGGCTCGGATCCTCATTTGATAGATTGATCGCAGCAGGAGCCATTGACTCATGCTGTTAATCAAATCCAGTGACACGAGAGCCGGGGGCAGGGCCGAGTCCTGCGGTCTGTGCCAATGAACGCAGCAGCAGGACTCGCGAGTGCGCCCACATTGGAGCCCCCAGGGAAAACGCTACTCCAAGGGGGCACCCGATGAAGAGGGGGAGCCAGGAGCAGCACTTGGTAACCCCAGAAAAAGATAATTGGGGCTGCTATGTGCAAAACCCTTGCACAGAGAGCAGGCAAGTAAGACATGTTATTAAAAAAACAAAAAAAACAAATCTTTAGTATCACTTTAAGGTAAAAAAAACCCTCTCTGCTTCTACTGCCCCCCAGACCCCCCCCCCCCTTTCTTACCTGAGCCCAATCGTTCCAGCAATGAGCACGAACCCAGCGGATCCAGCCACTGTCTTGGGTCTTCATTGGATAGATAGCCACATTGGCTCCCACTGCTGTCAATCAAATCCAGGGATCCAGGGCCGAATCGTGCTGTATGTGTCAATGGACACAGCAGCAGGAATCGCGAGCGCGCCCTCACGAGTTCCCCCAATGGGTAGCGTCTCTCCGTGAGGGTACCCGGTAGCGCCGGGTCACCCCAGAAAAGGAGGATTGGGGGGTTTGTATAACATGTTTGTTATATATATATAAATAAAAAGAGAGAACCTTTACGATCGCTTAAAAAAAATGATTTGCTATGTTGTAGGGCAAATCTTAGCAGTACCCTGAAAAATTAAATTTTTGGTTTGAATTCTTCCAAAACAATGTGTCTATGACTAGGTATTCTTGTGCCCTGAGCCTCATAGCTGTCTATCTCCTGTGTGAGATCATCGAAGGCAGTGGTCTTCAAACTGTGGCCCGGGGGCCAGATGTAGCCCTTTGCTTGTCTTTACCCTGCGCTTGTGACCCTTCCTCCCACTGACACCTCTGATGGGCACCATTCCTCCCACTGATACCAAGAATGAGGCAATTTTCCACTAAAACCAATGATGGGGCGTTGTTTGCTCCCTCTGATCCTGGGGCATTTTCTACTTTCACTGGCCACAGTCTGGCCCCCCTAAAGCCTGAAATACAGTAAACTGGCCCTTTATTTAGAAAGTTATGAGACCCCCGAGCTAAGGCACTGCTGCCTCTGACTGCTAGTCTCACCAGATTTGTAGCGCGATTTGGTGATGGCACTGCTGTGCTGATCACTGTTCTCATTGCTGGAGAGGAAGCTGTACCTGAGGACCTGCAATGCAAGGATCTCCCTGCTTCAAGGGTTGTCTGGATCTGTGCTTCCTCCTCCTTTGTCATTATCCCACCAGTCATAAGGGGGCAGCTTTTGCATGAGGAAGCAAAGTCCTGCCTCTACCAAGATGGCCGCCTCCACACAGGTACAGTGCAGAACAAGGCATTGTAATTCAGTAATGAGGAAATGATCAGCTACATTGAGACCTCAGGCAGCTTTCAGAGTTAATTTCCAGACTCCACAAGATACCTTTATAAGAAAACTATCTCATCTATAAAACCAGTTTCTCTTATTTGAGCCTTCTGACTGCAGGGTCCAAATCCTGCCAACTGTCTTCCTCCTGTAGAATAAAAATAACTTTGACAGATGGGATATTGAGGAATAAGTGTCATCTAAGGTCTGTGCAAGCCTAAACTAGATGCATAGTTGATAGTTTTACATTTTACACATATTTTTTTTTCTGTTTATGTATGTGTGTATGTGCCTTGAAAAAGTATTCATACTCCTTGAAATTTTCCACATTTTGTCATGTTACAATCAAAAACGTAAATGTATTTTATTGGGATTTTATGTGATAGACCAACACAAAGTTGACAAATCATTGTGAAGTGGAAGGAAAATGATAAATGGTTTTCAAATTTTTTACTAATATGTGAAAAGTGTGGCGTGCATTTGTATTCAGCCCCCCGAGTCAATACTTTTTAGCACCGCCTTTCACTGCAATTACAACTGCAAGTCTTTTTGTGGATTTCTCTACCAGCTTTGCACATCTAGAGAGTGACATTTTTTGCCCATTCTTCTTTGTAAAATAGCTCAAGCTCTGTTAGATTGGATGGAGAGTGTCTGTGAACAGCAATTTTCAAGTCTTGCCACAGATTCTCAATTGGATTTAGGTCTGGACTTTGACTGGGCCATTCTAACACATGAATATGCTTTGATCTAAACCATTCTATTGTAGCTCTGGCTGTATGTTTAGGGTCGTTGTCCTGCTGGAAGGTGAACCTCCGCCCCAATCTCAAGTCTTTTACAGACTCTAACAGGTTTTCTTCTAAAATTGCCCTGTATTTGGCTCCATCCATCTTCCCATCAACTCTGACCAGCTTCCCTGTCCCTGCTGAAGAAAGGCATCCCCACAACAGGATTCTGTCACCACCATGTTTCACAGTAGGGATGGTGTGTTCAGGGTGATGTGCAGCGTTAGTTTTCCGCCACACATAGCGTTTTGCTTTTTAGGCCAAAAAGTTCAATTTTGGTCTCATCTGACCAGAGCACCTTCTTCCACATGTTTGCAGTGAGGTTGACTTCCTCAGTCGCCAGACGCTGGATCAGGGGGAATGGTCCCTCCATCCAGAAGTGTTCAGCCAGATTTGCCACAAGTGGGGCTCGCCAGACGTGGACCTCATGGCGTCTTGGTTCAACCACAAAGTAAAGACCTTTGTGTGCAGGACAAGAGACCCGTTGGCGGTGGCCACAGACGCGCTCGTGGCACCTTGGGGTCGGTATCATCTTCTGTACGCCTATCCTCCCATCAAACTTCTCCCGCGCCTACTGCTCAGGGTGGAAGCGGAGGGAATTCCGATGATCCTGGTGGCTCCGGATTGGCCTCAGCGTCCGTGGTACGCCGACGTAGTAAGAATGGTGGCAGACGCTCCCTGGCGTCTCCCGCTGTCAAGACGATCTGCTGTCTCAGGGACCCATATTGCACCCTGCTTTACTCTTGCTGGCTTTGACGGCCTGGCTATTGAGTCCCAGGTGCTGAGGGACAGGGGTGTAGACGACTCAGTGGTCCCTACCATGCTGAAGGCGTGCAAGTGTACTTCGCACAAAATTTATCATATCACCTGGAAGGCCTATATTGCCTGGTGTGAGGCGGGGGGCTGGACTTTTTTACAACAGGGCCTGAATAAAAAATTGGCCTTGAGTACTCTCAAGGGCCAGATATCAGCCTTGGCGATTCTTTTCCAACGCCCTTTGGCGGCGCATTCCTTGATTCGTACAGGGTGTGCGCCATGTGGCTCCTCAGGTACGGTCGCCTTCGGCACCGTGGGATTTGAATTCGGTGCTTTCAGTGCTTCAGAAGCCACCTTATGAAAAGATCAGGGATATTCCCTTACAATTGTTGCTTTCTTGGTGGCCATTACATCCGCTAGGCGGGTGTCTGAGTTGGCAGCGTTGTCCTGCAGGTCTCCTTACTTGGTCCTGCACAGGGACAAGGCGGTATTGCGCCTGTCGCCTTCTTTTTTGCCAAAGGTGGTTTCTTCTTTTCATATTAACGAAGACATTGTTCTTCCGTCGTTGTGTCCGCATCCTTCCCATTCTACGGAGATTGAGTTGCACTTGTACGGGCTTTGTGGGTGTATTTGGCGGCTACAGACTCTTTTCGGAGTTCTGTCACGTTGTTTGTCCTGACGGATGGTCCGCGCAAAGGATTGACGGCCTCGTCGGCTACTGTCTCTCGCTGGATCAGACAGACCGTGACTCATGTGTATTCTGTTCGGGGCAAAGTGCCTCCTTTTCGAGTCACGGCTCATTTTACCAGGGCTGTTAGTACTTCCTGGGCTTTTCGACACCAGGCCTCGGTGTCACAGTTGTGCAAGGCGGCTACTTGGGCCTCAGTGCACACATTCACTAAGTTTTATAAAGTTGATGTGTCCGCATCTTCAGATGCTGCTTTTGGCTGTAAAGTTTTACAGGCAGCAGTGTAGCCACGTCTGGCACCTCTTCAGAGGTTCTGTTGGGTACAGTTGTTGTCGTTTACCCACCCCTCTTAATGACACAGCTTTGGGACATCCCCACATGTCAATGGAGAGCTGCGCCTTTCAGTGAACTTAGGAGAAAAAGGGATTTTATTAAAACTTACCGTAAAATCCTTTTCTCTGAGTTAACTGACAGACGCAGCACCCACCCCTCTGCGTTTTTTTCGATACGGCTTGTTAAGAACTGATGTACTGAGCAGAGTAGGGGGGTTATATGGGAAGAGAGGACAGCCCCCTGGGAGGGGCCAGCTTGCTTGCTTTCTTTGCCTAGTTAACTCCTAATAGGATCTGCATATAACCCACATGTCAATGGAGAGCTGCGTCTGTCAGTGAACTCAGAGAAAAGGATTTTGCGGTAAGTTTTAATAAAATCACTTTTTTCAAGGCGCTGTGTGTGTGTGTGTTTATGTGTATATATATATATATATATATATATATATATTACACACACACTGTATATCAGAAACACTAGTACTAACATACAAATCACGTTTATGGAAAGTTATCTTTAAATAAAGAGTTTTGTTGTGAGACCTCTCTGTAATTATAAGCTGCGGAAACCACAGGCCATAGTCTTGCCTTTATATTTTAATGTACGTTCTCACCATTTGTGTAATTATTATTTTTCCTCTAGACAGCCACATGAGTGTAATTACAGCATATGACCAAGAATGAGGAAATGGTGTCATTTATTTATTGGACTTTATAATGGGTTGCCAAACACCAGCTGAAAGGCAAAATTAGGCTTGCAGTAGGAGTGCCTGCTGTGTGAGAAGGAGCTACAAAGGTAGGGTTACAGAAGTGGAAGGTGTCACCTGTCCTGATGATCACTAGTAATGCAAAGAACAGACAAAGGGTAAGGCAGTGGTACAAAATGCAAAGACTTGCATGATCTGAAGTAATGCTGTATTTTTTTTTCTCTTGTTATGCAGCCATAAAGCACAATGGGGGGTATGTGACCACTTGCCGACCGGCGTCTGACGGCGACAAGGTGGCTCGTTATCGCAAACCGCCATCATATGACGGCGGCTGTGATAACTAGTACTGTGAGCGCGCGCCGCTGGAGGCACGCTCGCGTGCTCACTGTGTCCGGAGGGGGGGGGGGTGGGGCAGGGAGTGGGTAGGGCGGCCAGCT
>BLSH010278230.1:920185-934686 GCA_018402905.1 Glandirana rugosa
GGTCATTCGGGTCGGGGGTGTCTCAATCTTGTGTGGGTCCTTAGTGTCAATTGGGAAACTAGTGTGGGATCACAAATTGGAGAAGGAACGGTCACAGTAAATATGTTACTAGTCACGTAAAAATAGTGACTAGAGATTATTACAGTGACCAGGGGTTTTTCACAGTGAACCCCAGGCTAAACAGACGGCGTTACATCGTCAGGGTGATTTTTAGCGTCTAGTGGCGGTATGGGTCATTTTTGTATTTTTTATTTATCAGGTATTGTCCGGAGCTGTTTGGGGCCCGCGGTCCAGCTCATTGTATAAATGACACTGGCAAGGAAGAGGTTAAACACTAGGGTGTGATCAAAGGGTTAACTGTGATTCCTGGGTGTGTTCTAACTCTGTGGGGGCTGGGCTTACTGGGTCAATACAGAGATCGCTGGTTCTGATCACTAGAAACAGCAGATGTCCATGTTTTACCCTGTCAGAATGGGGATCCGCCTTGTTCGCATAGGCAGATCCCTGTTCTGCCTCTCTGTACCACGATCGCAGGTAGCCGACATTTTTGCGCACTAGAGCCGACCCGCTGCAGTATATGTACTGTGGCTGGTGGGCAAGTGGTTGTAAAGGCTAACATTTTTATTTTTTAACCTTCTTGCATTCTATGCAGTAAGGTAAAAAAAAAACCTCTGCGTGCTGCCCGCCCCCCCCCACAGCCTCCCCTAATACTCACCTGAGCTCCCCTCCCGATTCAGCAATGTCCACAATAGCCTCGGCTATCCTGGGACTCTCTCTCTCCTCATTGGCTGAGACAACAGTGGGGAGCCTTTTGCTCCCACTGCTGTCAATCACCACCATTGAGCCAATGAGAAGAGAGAGTGGGGGGGTGTTAAGTATAACACGCTGCTTTGTTTGTTTATTTAAAAGCTGAACCTTTAATACAGTTTTCAGAAAAAAAATTGAACAAACCGTGTACAAGCCCTTCAGATGGACGGTTAGTCAGTCAGAAGCCCTAGCAAGCTCTGGAGGACCCTGGTTTGGAATGGCTGTGTTATAGCGTACGAGGAAAAAGCATATTATTTGTTCTACTTTCACTGCTTCTGCTGAGCTCCGACAATTACAGCAGAAATTGGAAACCTTGCGGTACATGTTAGGCTCCACTAATTTTTTGACAAAGACACAAATAAAAGGCTGGGAAAAGAACTGGAGTACAGTACAAAACACGTCCTTTATAGTTAAAAGATCTTTGATTATGTGAGTCACCCCGCTCTGCCACTGCGGCCACAGCGGCCGCTGTTCAGGTCTGTGTAAAGCCAGGTGGGCTGGCACCGTGCAATCATTCTCCTTTTACCCCTCCATTGCCTGCCAAGTAGAGCACCAGTGGGGGGCATTCCTGACCTCTGCTCACACTCCTCTCTGTAAATGGTCCAGCCATTGTAGGTACAATAAAAAGCTTTATTTTATCCGGACTGTTTGTCATAAACAATTTCTGATCTTGAAATAGGAATTAGTCTGCCTGCTGTATGTGTTAGGAGGTGTGTGGATAACATGATTGTTATATTATTCAAAATGCATGAATTTATAAGATGAAAATTGTCTAATTTATTGCCGGATTAGCTTGTAAAGCTGTGACAGTGGAAGAAGGTTTCAGCTAGCATTCAGGGATGAATATGCAGTGCAAATTACTTTTTATATTTGTGACTATTTTGTTTCTGGATACAGCAGCGGGAAGAAAATGACAGCTGTGAAGCTTGTTGATGATCAGTGGTGTATAATACCATTCATTGCAAAAATGCAACTTCAGAATTCAGGGTCTTGGTTTATAACCTTCAGAGTAAATACCCTTTCAAAGTAAAAAATAAAAATAAAAATAAAAAAATATCTTGCAGATATATTAGTGTAGATCCTAGAGGCAAGAAAGTGCTTTTTAACGCTATGTTAACACTATTGCGGGTCGGGGAGTGAGCGTAAATCGCACGCATTTCTGCATTGGTCACACGATATCTGCGCAGCAGTTTTGCATGCACTTTAATAAATAAAAATAATAATAATAAAAAAAAACAAAACGCAATATATAACTCAATGTTTTGTTAATGTGAAAGATGTTAGGCAGAGTAAATAGATACCCAGCATGTCACGCTTCAAAATTGCGCACAATCGTGGAATGGCAACAAACTATGGTACTTAAAAATCTCCATAGGCGATGTTTTAAACACCTTTACAGGTTACCAGTTTAGAGTTAGACGAGGTCTAGCTCTAAAATTATTGTTCTTGCTCTGACATTTGCTGCGATACCTCACATGTGCGGTTCAAATACATTTTTTTTATCACCATTTTACTTTTTTATTTTTACAACGTCTCTTTAGTTTTTTTTTTTTTTTTAGCACTTTTATTCCTATTAGAAGGAATGTAAACATCCCTTGTAATAGAAATAAGGATCACAGGTCCTCTTTATGGAAAGATCTGGGGACAAAAGCATCAAAAAGATTTTTGATCTTTCGCTTAAACAAAAAAAAAAAAATTCTTCCAGCCTGCACCGGAAGTGACGTGATGACGTTGCTCTGGTCCTCCAAGACCATAGAGTCGATCAAGAGTGTTAACTATTTGATCGCCTATGGGAGCAGCTGGCCGCACCGTTGAATCGTTTCTCAGGCAAACAGGTTGAAACTATTTCCTGAAATTGCGTGGTGTTGGCATAAACGATCAGAAGTGACTCATGCAGATAGCAAAGGGAGGACGGAGTAGACCTAAATCACACGGAGTGCTTTAGACTGAGGCAAGTACACACTATAAAGGGATATGCTTGGTTCATTTTTCATTTCAAAGGTTCACAACCGCTTTAAGTGGAACTAAACATTTAATATTAGAAAACTGTGAGCAGAAAAAAAATGCAGGCCTGGTTGACACCTATGCATTTTTTGATGCTTTTTACAGAAACTCAGTGCAGTCCATTTAACATTGTTTCCTATGGGGTACGTTCACATGTGTGGTGTTTTTTTTTTTTTTTTTTTTTTTCAGCCGCTGTGTTTTTGGAAAGGGTCAGGGACTTTTTTAAATGCAAAACGGTGTGTTTTTGATAAACTTTAATGGAGATGGTGCAGAAAAGAATGTAGTGGATGAGACTTACTAAAACTGGTTTACTCCGAATTTGGTGCAGCTGTGCATGGTAGCCAATCAGCTTCTAAATTCAGCTTGTTCAATGAGACTTTGGCAACAAAACCTGGAAGCTGATTGGTTTCTATTCAGAGTTGAACCAGAGTTTGCATTCTTTAGCATTAACAAATAACATATTTAACACATTTTTTTTTTAATCTGCCCAACAACAAATTGGCCAAAGGAAAAAAAAACTGAGAAGAATGCATATGCAAAAACATAAAACCTACTGCAGAAATGGATCAAAAGTAAACTGCGCAGGTGTGAACCAGGCTGCAATGTCTCCTCTGCCTGCCTGCTCACTGTCTGTGCATGTGCGGCTCAGTTTACATTCCAGCACAATGCCTATGTGCCAGGTTGGCATTACTCCTTTGCATGAGCGGGAGTGATGTCATGCCGGGCAATCAAGTTGGCCAAAGACCGGTGTTCTGCCCAAGTGTCAAACTCGTCAGAATACCAAACCCGCATCACTAACGTTTTTTTAAAGCATTATAACTTCGTAATTAACACTAAGATCTGTTGCTACAAAACACCGGTAACAAACTACAGTCCTTTACCGGGAGTTGTTGGCGTGCTAGGAACACATCGGCAAACGGGGACAAAGTTGTCCCCGCCTAGGTGGCGGCCATTTTCTTGGTTAGCATATGAGTGGCGTATAAACCTATAAACTATTGTCCGTTGCCGGTATCTTTGAAAAGCACCTATTGCTGAAGATGAACAGAAATTCCTGATGATTTTGTCGTTATGCTTCCACACCGCGTGCGGCAATTTGCGCAGCTAGGGGGCGAGCGCGCACCGCCACCGGCGTGCTCTCGTGCCCGACACACTCCGGAGGTGTGTGCCCATGGCTCGGGCGGACCCGATGTCCGCCGGCGAACTGTGATGAGCTGCCAGAGCCAAAGAGCGGGGAACCGCCGATGTAAACACAGTGGTTCCCCGCTCTGTCAGTGCGGGCATGGGAGATCTACTGATCACTGTCACTGGGATCAGTTAGATCTCTCATGCCCATGGTAGCCCAGCACAGTTAGAATACACCCAGGGTGCCGTCCATATTGGGCACAGTGCCCCTTACCTGGTGATCTAGGGTGGGCTCCCTGGTGGTCCAGATTGGCTCCCTGGTCGTCCCTGGTCGGCTCCCTGGTGGTCCTGGGGGGGCACATCCCTGGTGGTCCCTGGGCAGGCTCCCTGGTGGTCTAGTGTGGCGATCCTAGGGGGGGCTGTGCCACAAACCCCCCCCCCCCCCCTGTCAGGAGAGCAGTCGATCGGCTCTCCTCTACTCAGGTCTGCAGACCTGAGTACAGGAAAAGCCGATAAACGGCTTTCCTGTGTTACACTGTGACCAGCCGTGATTGGTCACGGTTGATCACTTGGTAAAGTGCTTCTGATGGACTGACCCCCCACACCACCGATCGCCGCGATGCACACCCCCCCGGGCGCGTGCCGGCATGTTATCCTGAGGACATCATATGACGTCCAGTCAGGATAACTAAACCACTTCCCAGCCGTCATTCTGCATACGGCGGTCGGGAAGTGGTTAAACTCCCGGCTGTATTGTGTTATGTGAGGGAAACTGAGCTAGCTCTCATTCCATAGATAAGGTCGTGGCACCTAGTGCTGTGGGTTTCGCTGCCACACCATTCCACCTGGGTGTTGCTCTATTCCACAGCGATTATACCATGCATTATAAATATATGTCCCCTGTGTGGGCAACACCAATTCATCTACTGTATTGTCTTTGTGTTGTCTTTGCTGTAATTGTTTTTGTACCTAAAAATTAAATAGATTTGAAAAAAAAAAAACAACCAAAAAACATTCCCATAGACACTCCTAAACCTTGTGGACAGCCTTCCCAGAAGAGTTGAAGCTGTTATAGCTGCAAAGGGTGGGCCAAGTCAATAATGAACCCTACGGACAAAGACTGGAATGGCATTAACCACTTCCCGCCCCGGCCTATTGACAAAAGCCGGGCGGGGGGTTCATTATCCTGACTGGATGTCTATTGATGTTCTCAGGATAATCCGCGATCGCGCGCCTGCGATGTGCCTGCCTGGGATCGGTGGTGCCGTGGGTCAATCTGACCCACCGCATTACCGACTGAGGTAAAAGGCTTGCATATATGCACCAGTGCCCACCATTGACACCTATCCGTGCCCAGCAGTCCCACCTATCAGTGCCGCCTATGAGTGCCCATCAGTGCCGCATATCAGTGCCACCTATCAGTGCCCGTCAGTGTTGCTTATCAGTGCCGCATATATGTGCCCCATCAGTGCAACCTTATCAGTGCCGCCACATCAGTGCTCGTCGGTGAAGGAGAAAATGTAAGTTTTGTGACAGGAGTGATCAAATACCACCAAAAGAAAGCTCGATTTCTATTTTAGGAACAAAATGATGAAAAGATTGTTTGGGTACAGTGTAGCACGACCGCGCAATTCTCATTCAAAGCGCAACAGCACTGAAAGCTGAAAATTGGTCTGGGCGGGAAGTGTTCTAAGTGTCTGGTATTGAAGTAGTTCATGTGTGCGTAAAGGCAGGCGTCCCAATACTTTAGACAATATATTGTACATTGGAAGGCAAATTTTGGTAACCCCTTGTGATGCTTTTAATTACCTTGCGTTACCTGGATGAGCAGTAGTTTGAAAAGTTTTTATGCCTTGACAGGTTGGTTTTAAACAACGTGAGGCTTCTAAGCTACTATCCTCTGTTCACTGATGGCATTTTTACTAATAATAGATAAAGCTGAATGACATAGAAAATCCTTCCTCTTTTATTGAATGGCCCGTGGGAACGTTTTTAATGCATCTTTTGGTAGCTTTCCAAAGCTTGACCTTTCCCAGCTAATGCCTCTCCTTTTGAGGCGTTGAAGTTTTAAACAAATAAATAAATAACCAACTGTGATATAAACTGTCTATAGGAAGGGCCATAAATGAACTTCAATACAAAAGATAACAAAGTCTAACTTCAGCAAAATCTTATTTCACTATGGATAAAGAAGATAAGGTTTGTGGCAAGAAAATTGGCTGGAGTTACACTTGCAAGCTGAAGATTAAGGCTACTTTCACACTGAAGCTAAAAATAGCGTCTGTAAAACGCCTCAAAAATCCCCCCCCCCCCAATCCACCCCAATGTGAAAGCCCTGAGTGCTTTCACACTGGGGCGGTGCGCTTGCAGGACGTTACAAAAAGTCTTGCAAGCAGCATCTTTGGGGTAGTGAGGGGAGTGGTAATATACCGCTCCTCTACCGCCCCTGCCATTGAAATGAATGGGAAGCGCTTCCGAAGCGGCTGCACACCGCCTTGTTAGCGCTGAGTGCCGGCACTTTTAACCCCTTGTGAGGGGTTAAAAGTGTGGTGCTCCCGTCCGCATAGCGGAGCAATATTGCTGGTAAAGCTCCGCTAAAACTAGTGGGGTTTTACCGCGACCGTGGCTGCCGCTCAGTGTGAAAGTAGTTTTAAGTGTTACTAAACCCAGGACGCTGCATTCACTATATCTGGTCTCTCACAAGACACAGAACACGGAAATGCAGTTATTTTAGTAAATCTAAACAGCTGCTAAATACCTTTTCTCATCAGCATGATCTAACAGTCTTTTGACTAATATCAGTGTCTGGTTAAAGCTTGTAGAAGGAGTTTATATTCTGCTTGGACTGTCCTATAAGGCTGCAGGACTCCTGACCCTCTGTCTGGACAGTTCTGATTGGCCATGTGCTGATCACATGCACCCTCTCAAGAAAAAAAACAACAAAACTCGCAATCAACACCAAACTGAGTATGTGCAGCTTGTCCCCTAGTCTCTGTACTATCAGGAGATGGATTGGGGACAGTGAAAGAAGGTGAGGATCAGAGAAGACAGGATCAGAGAAGACAGGATCAAACAGCCTTTTTAGACAATGCAGAGGATTAACCCCTTAGGTTCCAGTGAGTATAACAAGCATGCTTTACTGCATATATAGATTGGTTTTTCTGTTGTGGGTTTAGTAACACTTTAATTTGCCTACATTTTGGCAGGTTATTATTCCCCTACCCCTACACTCAAAACCGACATCATGCTGTTCATTGTCACTATGAGATTCATTTTCTGTATTCGGTAAAATCTGGTTGATCCTGCTGCTCTCTATCTCCCTCCTTCTGTCAATGTCCCCCAATTCAGCTAGGGATTTTGTAGCCATGGTGGCAGCTCTGCACGTGCTCAATTTTCAGTGAGTTTCTTTGCTGAGCATTTCCTCTTTATCACAGCAGCCCATGTGACTCACACGTGTGGGCGTATACACAGGGGTAAAAGACAGCCCACTCCTGCCTCCTCCATGCCCACTAACCACTAAACCAATGGTTCAGGATATCGCATGTAGATTGATGGAGGCTTCACCTCGCTGTTATTCTAAGGAACAGGCTGGAGGGACGTGACACAAACTGGCAGAAATCCTCCCACACCATGTGACGTTATGTTCACAGTTTCCCCAAGTATCAAGGCTGGGAAAGATTGTAATGCAGTGCGATGTGTATTGCATTACATTCAGTGGAGCACATTGGAGACAGGCAGGGTCTTTTAGACCCAGGATGTCTCATTAAAGAGAACTTGTCCCCATAAAAAAACCCTCACATAGGTGACTTTTTCACCCTATGTTTGTTATGTAAAATTTTTTTTTTTTTTAATTCTAAAAAATTATAGTTACACCCAAGCACATAAAATCTAACCCCCCCCCCCCCCCCCATATATGCACATACAAAGACTTTGATTGCGATACATATGTTCTATATCACTGGGAAGTGGATGCTCCTTGATCTCCCAGACAGCGTACTGGGGCATTTTACTGCAGTCCTGGGCTCCCCAGAGGAACGGGAAAGCTTGGTGACCGCCGAGGTCAGTTACAGTCCTCTGTACTGTAAAAGTGATCAGGCTGTTCTACAGTGGCCTGGATCACTTGCACATGAAAGGTAATCACCGACTCAAACACCAAGTTCATGGCTGTAGTAGCAACCTTGAAGTGATTGTAAAGGTTAATTTTTTGTTTTTTAAATAACAAACATGTCATACTTACCTGAACTGTGCAAGGGTTTTGCTCAGAGCGGCCCGATCTTCTTCTGGGGTCCCCCCGGCGGTGCTCCTGACTTCTCTTCTTCATCGGGTACCCCCATGGAGAGCTGCATTCCTTGGGGGCACCCGTGCTGACGCGCTCCCAAATCCGAATCTTGTTGCTGTGTCCCTTTCTTTTGGTGGTATTTCATTTCTGATCACCGCTATAATTTTGCTAAAATACAAATCCAAAAAAAAATATAACAAAATATTTTTTTCATCGCTTTTGGCCGATTTATATTCTTCCTCATATTTTTAAAAGAAAAAAAAAATCGCAGTCGGCGTTTATTGATTGGATGGCGCAAAAGTTGCCACGTTTAGAGACTTAATTTCTGGGTTTTTTATTTTTAGCGGTACTGCGATATTGCGGCGGACATGTCGGACCATTTTGACACTTTTTTGGGACCATTGGCATTTATACAGCAATCAGTGCTATGAAAATGCATTGATTACTATGTAACTGCCATTGGCAGTGAAGGGGTTAACATGGAGGGGGCGCTCTAAGGGTTAACTGTGTTCCCTCAGTGTGTTCTAACTGTATGGGTGCTGGGCTGGCAGGTGGAGGGGAGTGATCACGGCTTCCATATACAGGAAGCCTGTTATCACAGCCCTTCCCCCTCTGTCAGAATGGAGATCCGTGTTTGCATACACGGACCTCCGTTCTCTCACTGTGGGGGAGCCATTGCAGGTAGCCGGCGGAGATGGAGTCTGCCCCTACCCACTCCCTGGCCCCCCTGGAACACAGTGAGTGCAACTCCGGCGGCTCGCGCTCACTATACTCGTTATCGTGGCCGCCGTCAGGTGATGGTGGTTTGTGATAACGAACCACTTTGACGCCGTCAAGCTGCGGCAGGCGGTCGGCAAGTGGTTAAAGCATAGAGTGTATTAAGGTGAAAAATTAGACTTTACAACTCTTTTGAGCTGGTTTCAACCCCTTATGTACCGGGCTGTTTATAAACGCACCTTGGTAGACAAAGCGGTTAAGCATATGTCAGCTGATTGAAAATATTTATAGTACAATATTTTAGCACGTACTTACAACATGGGCATACAGATGTATTTTCCAAACAGGGCCGAAGCTGGCGTTCCTCTTTAGATCTATAATGTAACATTTACAGTGACACGTTTGGTGTCATTGGCATAAAAAAGTGAAACAAATTTTTCCAATTTTTGCTAAGCTTGTGCAACCTTTGTTTCACGTGGAACAAATGTCATGTATGTTTACCAAGCTACAAGAACTCTGCAGGTTTATCCTCCCGAGGAAAGGGCTTATGATTCATGTCTACTTTTACCTGCTGGTGTTTGTATTAAACTCCCCCGGAATTCAGTGATAACCTTGTGTTTGCTTCCACGCTCTTATGTAAGTTGCTGCCAAGCTTCAGTGTTTAATCAAAGAATGTCAATTCAGCACTGCATATCAGGGAAATTCTTGTGTAAAGAATGCTTTTATATAGCAGATTGCACAATATTTGATTTTTTTTTTTTTTTTTTTTTAATGCAGTTATATTTCTTAATTTACACTCCCCATTGGAGTTTTTCTGCAAAGCTGAACTTGAGGAGCCTTTTCATTGTATTTCTTAACCACTTCAGCCCTGGAAGGAGCACTGCATCGCTTTAACTGACAATTGCGCGGTTGTGCGACGTTGTACATAAACAAAATTTGCGTCCTTTTTTTCCCCACAGAGCTTTCTTTTGGTGATATTTGATCCCCTCTGCCTCATTTCTGATCACCGCTATAAACAAAAAAAGAGCGACAATTTAAAAAAAAAAAAAAAAAAAAATTTTTTTTTTCACCAGTTTTGGCCGATTTATATTCTTCCTCATATTTTTGGTAAAAAAAAAAAAATCGCAATCGGCGTTTATTGATTGGTTTGCGCAAAAGTTGCCGCGTTTACACATGATAAGAATTAATTTCTGGCGTTTTTATTTATTTTTTACTAGTAATGCCGGCGATCTGCGATTTTTAGTGGTACTGCGATATTGCAGGGGACATTTCGGACCATTTTGACACTTTTTTGGGACCATTGGCATTTATACAGCGATCTGTGCTATAAAAATGCATTGATTACTGTGTAAATACCATTGGCAGTGAAGGGGTTAACCTGCAGGGGGTGCTCTAAGGGTTAACTGTGTTCCCTCACTGTGTTCTAACCGTATTGGTGCTGGGCTGGCTGGGGAAGGGGAGTGATCATTGCTTCCATATACAGGAAGCCTGTGATCACAGCCCTACCCCCTCTATGAGAACGGAGATCCGTGTTTACTTACACGCACTTCTGTTCTCTCACTGCGGGGGGGGGGGGGGCTGCATCGCGGGTAGCCGGTGGCAATCGAGTATGCCCTACCTGCTCCCTGACCCCCCCCCCAAACACAGTGAGCGCGCTCACAATACTAGATATCGCGGCCGCCGTCTTATGACAGCGTTTCGCAATAACGAGCCACCTTTCCGCCGTCACGCTGCGGCGGGCGGTCGGCAAGTGGTTAAAGTAGGGCTATAGGCAAAACATTTTTTTACATTTTGAATAAAGTAAGGGAGGGTTCTAACTCCTGTCATCTGTGTCCCATTGGTGAGTTTTACCTTCACTTCTGTCCCATAGCCAAAATGAGGAAATCCCTGCAAGTTAAGAGGATCTCTTTGTGCCCGCATTGGAAAATTTCCCCTCTTACTTACTCGGGACAACCCCAAATTTAGGATTTTATTTCACTTTCAACGATAATGGTAAACAGGTAAACCAGATGGATCTCTCTAACGGGTAGAGGTAGCAATAAAAACCTGACAGGTATTCTAATCTTTCTCTACCCTGTCCAAAAAAAAAAAGTTTTGCCTTTGTTAGTAATACTTTAATCTTCATGCTCTATACACAGTAAATATCCAGAACAGAAATCACTGTTTGAGGTTATTGGGTAACATTTAAGCCTATTCCTATACTACAGCATTGCCCGGCCTCTGGAAGGGATCAGTGACATGCCTAATGTCTCATCCTAAAGGTGCTTGCCTTAGAAAGCTACATAACTGCCCTCTGATTCCTCTTGTACCAAATTGTGATGTAACTGTACTGTCTGCCTTCATTTTTGTAAAGCGCTGCGCAAACTGCTGGCGCTATATAAATCCTGTATAATAATAATAATAATAATAACTGTGGCATTTAAACAATGCTTAGTTGTAGACAAGTTATACTTGGGAAATGACTTCTCCCACTACACTAATGAATGAACTACACAGTCGGGGGGTCAGACTAGGACCCCAATCCTCCCACTACACTGATGAATAGATTACACAGTGAGTAGGTCAGACCAGTACCCAGATCCTCTGACTCTTTTAATGAAAGGATTACTCAGTGGGTGGGCCAGACCAGGTTCTAGATCCTCCCACTACCCTAATGGATGGACGGACTACACAGTGGGTGGGTCAGACCAGGACTCTGATCCTCCCGTTACACTAATGAACAGATTACACAGTGGGTGGATCATATCAGGACCCAGATCCTCCCACTACACCAGTGATTAAATTACACAGTAGGTGGTTCAGAACAGGACCCCATTTCTCCCACTACACGAATGAACGGATTACACAGTGGGTGAGTCAGACCAGAACCTAGATCCTTCCAGTACCCTAATGAATGGCCGGACTACACAGTGGGTGGGTCAGACTAGGACTCCAACTCTCCCACTACACTAATGAATGGATTACATAGTGGGTGGATCATATCGGGACACCGATCCTCCCATTACACCAATGATTATATTACACAGTGGGTGATTTAGGCCAGGACCCAGATCCACCCACTACCCTTATGAAAGGGCTACACAGTGGGTGAGTTAGACCAGGACCCCGGTCCTCCCACTACTCTAATGAATGGTCTACACAGTGGGTGGATCAGATCAGGGCCCGGATCCTTCCACTACACAAGGGGTCTCCAAACTATGGCCTTCAGTTGTTCAAGAACTACAGTTCCCATCATGCCTAGTCATGTCTGTGAATGTTAGTTTTACAATGCCTCATTGGACATGTAGTTCCGCAACAGCTGGAAAGCCGTAGTTTGGAGATTCCTGCACTACACTAATGAACGGATTACACAGTGGGTGGTTAGACCAAGATGCTGATCCCCCCCCCCAAACTACACTGATAAATGATGTACACAGTGGGCGGGTCAACTGAGTTCTCTCACTACACTAATAGCTGCAAAGTTGACCGGTCAGACTGGGACCCAGATCCTCCCACTACACTAATAAATGAAGTACACTGTGGCGGGGCAAGACCAAGACCTGGTTCTCCCACTACACTAATGAACTACACAGTGAGACGGACAGACTGGGTCCTCCCACTACACTATTTAACCTACACAGTGGGCGGGACAGATTGGGACCCAGGTCCTCCACTACACTTGTAAAAGAGCTATACACAGAAGGTCCAGAGTCCTCCCGCTGCACTGAATGAACCTACAGAATGGATGGAACAGACCGAGACCCAATTCCTCCCACACACAAAGGAATGAACTACAGTGTAAGGGTCAGACCGAGACCCTCCATTGCACTTGGAAATAAGATAATTTTATGGAAGGCATCTTCTGATTCACCTACGATGTATTGGTTTTAGCAAGGGGTTCCCTGAGGCCTAAACATTATTCACTGGTCAAAAAGGCTGTGGAAGGCTGCACTAAAGTATCACTTGAGTGACAGCACTGAGTCTTAGGGCTGCTGACATCACTTCCAAGATGGTGGCACCCAGTAGCAGTCTAATGGCTTTTGGATGGAAAGCTAAATATGGAGTGGGAAGATTGTTGTTAATTTTCATGGTCTTGCTACACGGTCTCTTTAAAGAGATCCTGGCCAGGTGTGGCCTGTTGATAGTGCCTTTCAAAGTGGAGTTCCAGCCGAAATATGACTTTTAAGATAAAAAAATACCCCTAGAATACTCATGCCTCAAATACAAAAGGATGCTGTAAACTATGCCCAGTTTTCTATTTGTGCAGCATTTTTTTCTTACTTTGTGAAGTTCCTGCACAGTGTGGGCATTTCAAGTTGCATTGTCCTCCTTCCTGGATTCCGTGCATTCTGGCTATCCAGCATGCACCTGCCAATCTGGCACATGTGCAGTGCGGTGCAATCTTGGTCAGCTTGACTTGGCATGGCTCCAGTAACATTTAACATTGGTTTCTATGTGTAATCTTGGTCGGTTTGACATGGCACTGGAGCAGTGCCATGTCAAGCTGACCAAGATTTCACATAGAAGTCGTTGTTAAATATTACGGGAGCAGTGCCATGTCAAGCTGGCCAAGATCTCCCAGGAGCCAATGCAAACCCAAAAATGATGTATGGCACCACAGCCCCTGAAGAAGGAAGTGAAATTAGATATAGGCATAAATCAGGTAAGTGAACAGAAAAAAATAAATTGCCAATTCATTTTAAAGATGCACATTAGTGCTGCATGGTGAGGAGTGAAAAATGTGGGTGGAACGCCACTTTAAATGGCATAGGCCCCCTGACCCCCTTATAATTGAGTTACCTGTGCTCACGCAAATCCCCCCCCCCCCCTTACTGGGGCTCAATCTCCACCATACCTGTACCTGCCCAGGTATTGCCATTGATGGAGAATCAATTTACTGGGAGAGCACAAGAATGGTACAGTTTAACCACCTCAGGACCGCCCACCGTCAAATGACGGCGGAGCGGTCCTGCTCTTCCAGCGGGTGGACGTCATATGACGTCCTCCCTTTAAGCCGGGATTGCGCGCGATCGGGCGCGCGCATCCCGGCTCTGTCGGTGTCGGCGTGTCCCCAGGACACGCCGCTACACCGACAGGGGTGAACAGCCATTGGTTATGGCTGTTCACCACGTGATCGGCTGTGACAAAGTCACAGCTGATCACAAACGGCACGCCCGCCGTTCGCGCGATCGGGAGCGCGCCGCGCGTGCGTGTCGGTGGCGGCGTGTTCCTGGGGAACACTGCCTGTCACCGACACAGGTATCAGCCGCCGGTCGGCGGCTGATACCTTGTGATCGGCTGTGATCTACTTCACAGCCGATCACATGCAGTGTAAACAGAGCGGTAACTCACTGTTACCAGCTCTTCTCTCCTCACACAGAGTCCAGTGTGAGGAGAGAAGAGCTGGGATCAGTGAGTTACTGATCTGTATAGTACAAGCACACTGATACTGACCCCCCCTGCCCCCCCCAATACACCTGTCACTCGCCGCACAGGACCCCTGTGCGGCTGTGGCTGTCTCGGCCCTACGCGCGCGGGCTAGCGCGCGTTAGGGCCGAATTTCCCTCCTGCAGTATACTGCAGGTGGGCGACC
>BLSH010278230.1:958285-968639 GCA_018402905.1 Glandirana rugosa
CCCAATATACGACCTCACCCCCCCCCCCCCCTTTCTGTAGTGGTTAGCACATATGCCATGTAACACTGGGTTCTTTGGGTTCGAATCGCAACCAGGACACTACCTGTGTGGAGTTTGAATGTGCTTCTTGATTTCCTCTCAAATTCCAAAGACGCGCTGGCAGTGTAATTGACTCCTAACCAGATTGGCCCTAGTATGTGTATGTAGAATATGTGGAATAGGGACCTTAGATTGTAAGCTCTTTGAGGGCAGGGACTGATGTGAACGTACAGTACGTAAAGTGCTATATAAATACCTAGAATAAATAGAGATTTCTCTTACATTCACTGACAGACGCAGCCCTTCATTGACAAGTGGGTTTATGCACATTCTTCTAGGAGTAGACTAGGCAAATAGAAAAAAAGCAAGCTGACCCCTCCCAGGGGGCCGTCCTCACTCCAGCATATAACCCCTCAGCTCTGTATAGCATATCCGTTTTATTATGCCTAGTGCAAGGAGTTAGACCTGGTTCCCTGCTGGGACCTGTGGTTCCACAGATTGTTTCTTCTTTGGGCTTTTCAAGCTATCTGATAGAAGAATGCTGTCAAGTAGCCGACTGGGGCATAGAGGATATCCCGAATCCTGAACTTTCTCCAGCGTGGCCGACCGATGCGAGCTACCCTTAGCCCTGGCGGGGTCTGCCGCATCGTACGCGTTCTGTGCGGGAGGCCAGTGGGTGACCCCCACTTGCGCCCAGTGACCGGGCTCTGCTCACGTCCAGGGGCACTTGGCCTGCAGCATCACTCTCCACCAGATGGGAGGAAGAACTGCAACCGGGTGGCTACCCGCTACGCCCGTCAGATTGGTGAGTTACCCCCCCTCCCCCCCAGGGGTGCGGAGGGGGGGCTGGGCATTTTTAGCGGTCTAGGCCGACCGGTGGATGGTTCCTGGGGCTACAGGTCCCCCTGGCTGTTTTTGCTCGGGGTCGCCCCCTCCTACACCCCCGCACCGCACCCCGCGCTCAAAAAGCCGCCATGCGGTGATCCGCCACCATTTTGCGGCGGATCGCCGCCATTTTGCCGTAGCCACGACCATTTTGTGGGCTGTTTTGGCCTCTAGTGACGGACCGGTGGCCAATTTGCTGTAGTCGCGGTCTGTGTAACAGGCTTTGGCCTCTTGTGACCGCTCGCGGCCATGTTTGATGTGCCTGTGGATGAAAACGTGTGGCTGACGCCGCTTCTTCCTCTTTCACTCTTGGACAGCGTGGATGGCACAGGGCGGAACAGGCTCCTGACTGGTGGCAAAGCACTCTGGGACGCAGCGCTTAAAGGGCAATCACACACAGCAAGTATAGCTGGGCTCTCCCTGGGGTGCTGGTAGCGGTGGGTGCAATCCTCCTGGGTATCTCCTGCTTGATCTGTGGGGCAGTGGTGGGGCTGCATTGTGGGGGTGTCAGGGCCTTTTGGCCTGTCATTGTCCGGTGGCACAATGGCGGCTGAACCTGCGGGTCCTTCCAAGGAGGAGTCGGTTGAAGTGCAACCTGCGCTGGGCCCTCTGGTTCCCCTGGATCAGCTAAGATCCGCATTGGGGGAATTTTTTCCCTGGGAGGTGCTGTGCCGTGATAAGGGGGTGACTAAAAAGCGTCCACCCCCCCCCCTCTTCATCGGGGGAGGATTCTGAACCGGAAGGGGCCTCAGTGGTCACGGGGACCCCCGTGGAGCTCTCAGATGGTGAACTGGAGCCCTCGGATGGCGAGGAAGACCAGGGGGCCTCGGTAGCGCACGAGAGGGCGCTGGTGGCCTCCCTGATCGCCAATATCCGTGCGTCCTTGCGACTGGACCAAGCCGGGGAGTCGCAGGTGACTGCATTAGTTTGTGGGTTCTTTAAGCCACCTAGGTCCCCTAGGGCTTATCCCTATGATCAATTCTTTGACCAGCTGGTCTATAAGGAATGGCAGCGTCCAATTCCTTTTCCTTGCCCAAACGTTTCGCTGTACGCTATCCCTTTGCGGATAGTTTTGTGAAGAAGTGGGCATCTCCCACAGTGGACCCTCCGGTGGCTCGCCTGAATAAGGCAACGACCATCCCCTTGGAGGGTCTCCCTCTCAAGGATCCGGCCGATAGGCGGACGGAGGCGGTATCCAAGGCACTGTTCTTGTTGGCTGGGTCGACCATGAGACCAGCCCTGGTGTCAGCCATGGTGGCGCAATCCCCTACCGAGTGTGCGACTGAGTTGCACGAGTTGAGCTGCGGGAGCTCGCTTGAGGCGTCACAGCGAGTGGACCATCTGATACAGGGTCTTCGGTATCTGTGTGACGCAGCTTTGGACCTGCTTCCCATGCTGCCTAAGATGTCTGTTTTCGCAGTCGTCAGACGGGTGCTGTGGTTGCGCTGTTGGTCGGATGACCACGTGTCTAAGAAGGGCCTCACGGATCTTCCCTTTCAGGGTTGTCGGCTCTTTGGGGCACAGTTGGATGAAATCATTAAAGATTTCACCTGGGGGAAGAGTACTTTTCTCCCGGAGCCCAGGCGGCAGGAGTTCCGCCGTAAGCAGGGTCCTGCTTCTTCGGGTCAGAAGAGGTTTTTCCGTGCGCCCGGTGCAGCTGGCAAGGGCTCAAGGCCCGGCAAGTCTGCCTCGGTATCCGGTAAACGGCCCTGGCAGCGAAAAGGCGGAGGATAGGTCCTCCTCCGCATGATGAGTTGGGGGGACGACTTCTGGGGTTCGCAGACAGGTGGACTGCACGCATTCCCGATCGGTGGGTGCAGGAGGTGGTGTCCTCCGGATACAGGATAGAGTTCAGCACTCTACCCCCAGACAGGTTCTTCCCATGGAACTTGAGACTCCCGCAGGTGCGTCGGGAGGCCCTCCTAGGGGCTGTTTAGACACTCTCCGAACAAGGGGTGATTGTGCCGGTACCTCTGCTGGAAAGGTTCCGCGGCTTCTCTTCAAATCTCTTTGTGGTGCCCAAAAAGGGTGGCGTCAGGCCGGTCTTGGACCTAAAAGCGCTGAACCACTTCGTCAAGGCGCGAAAGTTCCGGATGGAATCTGTCCGGTCGTGGCCGCCCTGCACCAAGGGGACTTCATGGCGTCTCTGGATATCAGGGACGCGTATCTGCATGTCCCCATTTGTCTCCGGCACCAGCGTTTTCTGCGTTTTGCGGTGGGGGATCTACATTACCAATTTGCGGCTCCTCAGGTGTTCACCAAGCTGGTGGCTCCGGTGATGGCGCTGTTGAGGCAGAGAGGCATTGCGGTGGTAGCATACCTCGATGGCTTACTCCTGCGAGCGGAGTCTACTTCGGCCCTGGAGGAGAATGTGGCTATCACCATGGCCTAGTTGAAAGGCTTCGGCTGGCTGATCAACCTGCAGAAGTCGACGTTGACCCCGTTCTGTCGACTGGAATATCTGGGTCTGATTCTGGACACAGAGCAGGCGAACGTGTTCCTACCTCCGGCCAAGTTACTTACACTGCAAGCAGCAGTGCGAACCCTGCTGTCACGCCAGTGGTCCTCCTTACGGTTCTGTATGCGGGTGTTGGGGCTCATGGTCTCAGCCTTTGAGGTGTGATACCTTACGCCCAGAGTCACACTCGGCTCCTACAGCGAGCGATTCTGTCACGGTGGGACAAGTCTCCGCTGTCCCTGGACCAGCTGATCAGATTGGATCATCAGACCAGGGGATCGTTGACCTGGTGGCTTCGGGCCCCGGCTCTAACGTTGGGGAAGTCTCTTCTCCCCCTGAATTGGTCAGTAGTCACGACGGACTCCAGCCTATCGAGCTGGGGGGGTCCTGGGGCAGTGTCTGCCCAAGGCTCTTGGTCGGCGCAGGAATCCCGCCTCCCGATAAATGTGTTGGGAGTTAAGGGTGATCAGGCTCTGCCTCTCCCACTGGACAGTAAGGCTGCGCGGCCTCCCGGTTCGGGTTCAATCGGACAACGCCACGGCGGTGGTGTACGTGAACCATCAGGGCGGAACAAGGAGCTCGGCAGCGGCTGCGGAAGCGGCTCTCATTCTGAGATGGGCAGAACTTCACGGGCCGGCAATCTCTGCCATTTACATTCCGGGCGTAGAAAATTGGCAGGCGGACTTTCTCAGTCGCCAGACGCTGGATCAGGGGGAATGGTCCCTATATCCAGAGGTGTTCCGCCAAATTTGCCACAAGTGGGGCACGCCAGACATGGACCTCATGGCGTCCAGGTTCAATCACAAGGTGCAGACCTTTGTGTGCAGAACAAGGGACCCGTTGGCGGCCGCCACAGACGCGTTGGTAGCCCCTTGGGGTCGGTATCGGCTCCTGTACGCTTTCCCTCCCATCAAGCTTTTACCGTGGCTACTGCGCAGGATAGAAGCAGAGGGGATGCCGACAATCCTGGTAGCTCCGGATTGGCCGCGACGCCCTTGGTATGCCGACGTGGTGCGGATGGTGACAGATGTTTCCTGGCTTCTTCCGCTGTGTGAAGATCTGCTGTTGCAGGGACCCACCCTGCCCCCTGCTTTACCCTCGCTGGCTTTGATGGCTTGGCTATTGAGTCCCAGGTGTTGAGGGATAGGGGTGTCTCTGACTCCGTGGTCCCTACCATGCTTAAGGCACGCAAGTGTACTTCGCGCAAGATTTATCATTGTACCTGGAAGGCCTATATTGCCTGGTGTGAGGCGGGGGGTTGGAACCCTCGCTCTTACGTTGTGTCCTGGGTCCTGGCTTTTTTGCAGCAGGGCCTGGATAACAAGATGGTATTGAGTTCTCTCAAGGGTCAGATTTCGGCTCTGGCGTTTCTCTTTCAACAGCCTTTGGCGTCGCATTCGTTGATACGTACATTTGTACAGGGGTTATGCCATGTGGCTCCTCAGATACGGTCGCCTTTGGTGCCATGGGATTTGAATTTGGTACTTTTGGTACTGCAGAAACCGCCATATGAGAAGATCAGGGATATTCCCTTACAATTGCTGTCGCAAAAAGTGGCTTTCTTGGTGGCCATTACATCCGATAGGTGGGTGTCTGAGTTGGCAGCATTGTCCTGCAAGTCTCCCTACTTGGTCCTTCATAAGGACAAGGCGGTCTTGCGACCTTCCCCTTCGTTTCTACCGAAGGTGGTCTCTTCTCTTCACATTAATGAGGATATTGTTCTCCCTTCATTATGTCCGCACCCGCCGCATCCCAAGGAATTTGAGTTACATTTTTTGGATGTTGTGAGGGCTTTGCGGGTGTATTTGGCAGCTACAGCTTCCTTTCGGAAGTCTGATGCGTTGTTTGTACTGACAGAAGGACCGCGCAAAGGGTTGGGGGCCTCGTCGGCTACTGTTTCCCTTTGGATCAGACAGACCGTGACCCATGCATATACTGTTCAGGGCAAAGTTCCCCCTTTTCCAGTCACGGCTCATTCCACCAGGGCAGTTAGTACTTCCTGGGCTTTCAGACACCAAGCTTCGGTGTCCCAGGTGTGCAAGGCGGCTACTTAGGCCTCGGTTCACACTTTTGCTAAGTTTTAAAAAATTGATGTGTCAGCATCTGTGGACGCTGCTTTTGGCCGTAAAGTTTTACAGGCGGCGGTGTAGGCTCGGCTGGCACCTCCTGAGAGGATTCTGTTGGGTACAGTTGTTGTTTACCCACCCCTCTTGAATGACACTGCTTTGGGACATCCCCACTTGTCAATGAAGGGCTGCATCTGTCAGTGAACGTAAGAGAAAAAGGGATTTTATTAAGAAATTACCGTAAAATCCTTTTCTCTGAGTTCACTGACAGAAGCAGCACCCACCCCATTATGTTGCATTTGTATGGCTTGTTACGAACTGATATGCTATACAGAGCTCTGAGGGGTTTTATGCTGGAGTGAGGATGGCCCCCTGGGAGGGGTCAGCTTGCTTTTTTTCGATTTGCCTAGTCTACTCCTAGTAGTATGTGCATAAACCCACTTGTCAATGAAGGGCTGCGTCTGTCAGTGAACTCAGAGAAAAGGATTTTATGGTAAGTTCTTAATAAAATCCCTTTTTTTGTGTGAATAGTAACATGTTTGGATTGTGAGGAGAATTGCTGCATTCCACACCTCATATAACAGGTCGTTGTGTTCCAAGTTTGTAAATCACTGAGAACGACATTTACGGCCTTCCTGTATGTACACATCCCTCTGCTACAATGTCTGTTTTCCAAAATGACCAGAAGTTTTTTTTTTATTATTATTTATTACAGGTACTTGTATAGTGGTGACAGGTTTTTTTTTTGTTTTTGTTTTTTTGCACAGAACTTTACATATATATTGTGTATTCACATCAGTAACCCTCCATTTCCCATTCTCGGCAGCCCTGCCCTAGTCATGTAGAACTTACAGCAAAAATCTGTATGCTGCAATATGATTTTGGGGCTTATGAGTGCACTCTGATTGGAAAATGGTATTCCAGAAATTGGGGAAACCAAACGGAAGCACAGAACAGGAATTTCTGAGGACATATCCTCATTAGTGTATGGAGGGAATTATATAGTACCTTGGTGGGTTTTTTTTTTCAGGACAGTTTGAACTTTTATTTGGTGATAAATGTTAATGAATACCTCCTGATTTTGCTTTATTATCAAAGGAAAACTGGCCCAAAACACAAAAAAATATAATGTGTAAAATTCTAACTGTATTTGTTTATGCTATCACGATGACCCACTACCAAACAAATCCACAAAATAAATTATCCTACCTCTTACAATCATGGCAATACCACATGTGTGTGTTATTTGCACCATATATGTATGTGCATTATTTATTCTTTAAAGAAAATGGGATTAGGAAAATACCTCCCCAAAGACAACATCAAGGAGGCAATATAATGAAAAATATTAATTTATGTAGAAAAAACAATAAAAAAGTGACCCAAATAGGACCATGAATAGCATGAATTGACTAAAAGATTATAACAAAAACCTCCACCACCTTATCATTAAAATATCAACGTTGATAAACTACCCATAAGGCTACTTTCACACTGAGCGGCGGTCGCGGTAAAACCCTGCTAGTTTTAGCGGAGTTTTACCAGCGATATGACTCCGCTATGCGGGTGGGAGCGCCGCGCTTTTAACCCCCACAAGGGGTTAAAAAGGGGTTAAAAGTGCCGGCGCTCAGCGCCACCGAGGCGGTGTGCAGCCACTTCGGAAGCGCTTGCCATTCATTTCAATGGCAGGGGCGGTAGAGGAGCGGTATATTACCACTCCCCTCACTGCCCCAAAGATGCTGCTTGCAGGACTTTTTGTAACATCCTGAAAGCGCACCGCCCCAGTGTGGGGTGGATTGGGGGGGATTTTTGAGGCGCTTTACAAGATGCTATTTTTAGCTAGTGTCTATAAAACGCTTCAGTATGAAAGTAACCTAAATGTCACCACTCAGATAATAAACATAATGTAACATTTCCCTTAAATCAATTGTGTATACTCATCACCTAAAGAGGTGGAAATTGGTAATAAGGACATATAGGGAATATATGCAAATAATAAATAAGAAAAACGGTAATTATAGAGGACGGTATCCACTGGTATTAAAAAAATCGTTGCAACCAAATTGTATGTGCATTAATAGTCTATGGAGTCTTTTGCCTCCTTGATGTTGTCTTTGGGGAGGTATTTTCCTATCCCCATTTTCTTTATGTATACGTATACTAGAGGTTTTGTTTCACTATTCTCCAATGGAGTAAGCGCCGAGTTAGTCACTGACCCAGCGCCATTTATTGAAGGCACTATAGAGAATTGGTTTATTCCTAAATTTGTAAGTTATTCTTTGTACCATATATGTGTGTGTTATTTATTCTTTATACCATATGTGTGCACGTTATTTGTTCTTTGTACCATATGTGTGCGCACATTATTTGTTCTTTGTACCATATGTGTGCACGTTATTTGTTCTTTGTGCCACATCTGTGTCCATTATTTGTTTTGTGTGCCACATCTGTATGCGTTATTTGTTCTGTGTGCCACAACCGTGTGCGTTATTTGTTCTGTGTACCACAACTGTGGAAAAAAATCTTTGGAGGGAGTTGAAAATCCGTGTTGCCCAGCGACAGCCCCAAAACATAACTGCTCTATAGGAGATCTGCATGGAGGAATGGGTCAAACTACCAGCAACAGTGTGTAAAAACCTTGTGGAGACTTACAGAAAACTTTTGACCTCTGTCATTGCCAACAATGGGTATATAACAAAGTATTGAGATGAACTTTTGTTATTGACCAAATACTTATTTTCCACCATAATTTGCAAATACTTTCTTTAACCACTTACCAACCGGAAGGTTTTCCAGCTTTAGGACCAGAGCACTTTTTGCGGTTCGGCACTGCGTCGCTTTAACTGACCATTGCGCGGTCGTGCGACGTTGCACCCAAACAAAATTTGCGTCCTTTTTTTCCCACAAATAGAGCTTTCTGTTGGTAGTATTTGATCACCTCTAAAAAAAACATTTTTTTCGCCGGTTTTGGCCGATTTATATTCTTCCTCATATTTGTGATAAAAAAAAATCACAATCGGTGTTTGATTGGTTTGCGCAAAAGTGGCCGCGTTTACGGATGATGAGAATTAATTTCTGGGGTTTTTATTTTTTTTTATTCTTTACTAGTAGTGGCGGCGATCTGCGATTTTTAGCGGTACTGTGATATTGCAGCGGACATGTCGGACATTTTTGACACTTTTTTGGGACCAATGACATTTATTCAGCGATCAGAAATTTAAATGTCCACTGATTACTGTATAAATGTCATTGGCAGTGAAGGGGTTAACCTGCAAGGGGAGATCTAGGGGTTAACTGTGTTCCCTGGGTGTGTTCTTACTGTGGGGGGGTTGGGCTACCATGGGCATGAGAGATCTAACTGATCCCAGTGACAGGGATCAGTAGATCTCCCATGCCTGCACTGTCATAATGGGGAACCGCCGTGTTTACATCGACGGTTCCCCGTTCTTTCCCTGTGGCCGCTCATCGCGGCTCGCCGGCGGACATCGGGTCCGCTCGAGCCGCGGACACACTCCTCAGGAGTGCGGCGGGCGCACGCACCCCCTAGCGGCTGTTCGCAAATCGCCGCCTTTTTACGGCGATTCGCGCTCAGCATCCCGACTGCCACCGGGAAAAGACGGCACGCAGTCGGGAACTAGTTAAAAATCAGACAATGTGATTTTCTGGATTTTTTTTTCTCATTCTGTCTCTCATAGTTGAAGTGTACCTATGATAAAAATTACAGGCCTCTCTCATCGTTTTAAGTGGGAGAACTTGCACAATTGGTGGCTAACTAAATACTTTTTTGCCCACTGTATACGGTTTAAGAAACGAGTATATAATGTCTCTTCCGGTTTCTCCAGGATGTAAACAGGCCATTACTGGATTGTGAAAGCATCTGATCAAACCAATATAGTTTTGATCAGATGCTTTTAAGGGCAGAGGAGAGATCTGAGGTCTAAGAGACTCCAGATGTTATGTTGAAATACTGCCCTGCGGCCCTGTCTCCGAAGGGAAAGGCTCATGCTCTGCTTCAATATGTCACAGTATATGTCAGCATTCATGGTTCCCTCAATGAACTGTAGCTCCCCAGTGCTGGCGGCGCTCATGCAGCCTCAGACCATGACACTCCCACCACCATACTTGACTGTAGACAAGACACACTTGTCATTGTACTCCCCACCTGGTTGCCGCCACACATGCTTGACACCATCTGAACCAAACAAGTTTATCTTGGTCTCATCACACCACAGGACATGGTTCCAGTAATCCATGTCCTTAGTCTTCAGCAAACTGTTTGCGGGCTATCTTGTGCATCATCTTTAGAAGAGGCTTCCTTCTGGGACAACAGCTATGCAGACCAATTTGATGCAGTGTGCGGAGTGTGGTCTGAGCACTGACAGGCTGACCCCCCCCCCCCCACCCCTTCAACCTCTGTATACTGGCAGCAAGTCTATTTCCCAAAGACAACCTCAGGGGTGTACTCACTTTTGTTGCCAGCGGTTTAGACTTTAATGGCTGTGTGTTGAGTTATTTTGAGGGGGCAGCAAATTTACACTGTTATACAAGCTGTACACTCACTACTTTACATTGTAGCAAATTGTCATTTCTTCAGTGTTGTCACATGAAAATGTGTAATATGTTTACAAAAATCTTTGACGCAAAGGCCAGTAGAAAGACCCATTGATGTCATTGGGCCTCAAAAAAAAAATCTGCTGCCCCCCACTGCAGAGCCCAGAGCTGAGTGTAACCTGAGACATGAGTGGAGGGAATGGACACCCCCCCTAATACACAGTCAAACAGGCACAGCTAATCGGAATCGACACGGACAAACTGACACATAATCCCCCCCACAGGTAAGGGAGGTGAGTACAGAGTCCAATGTGAGTCGAGACCCGAGACGTCACCCCCCGTCGTCTAAAAAAAA
>BLSH010278243.1:0-17017 GCA_018402905.1 Glandirana rugosa
CTACCTAGTGCAGTCAGATCACTCAAAGCAGCAGTATGTGAAATCTCAAATTACTCCCACAATCTGATCGTTGTGTACGATCCCACAATCTGATCGTTGTGTACGAACGTTCGTTCGTTTCGTTAGACAGAGTTTAATCTGCAATCTGCAACTCAAAGCAGCGGTATTTGAAATCTCAAATTCCTCCAACAATCTGATCATTGAGCACGATCGTAGCGACCGTTGTTTTATGCAGAGTTTGATCTGCAACTCAAAGCAGCGGTATGTGAAATCTCTCATTTCTGCTATCTGTCCTCAGAGCAGCAGCACAGACAGCAGTAGTAAAGTAATCTATCTCAGGATGCAGGATCAGATCTTAAAATGTCTTAAAATGTCTCAATTCTCTCCCTCACGCTGTCAGCTTCCTTTCCCTACACTAACCCAAGAGCATGTGACTGCAGAACTACGTGACTCCAGCTTATAAAGAGGCTGGGACACATGATGCACTGGCCAATCACAGCCATGCCATTAGTAGGCATGGCTGTGATGGCTTCTAAGGGCAAACCAGTGAAACGCTTGTTGATTGGCTGCCCTGCAGCTTCTCAACACGTGGAGTAAAATAGCAGAACCCCGGACCGAACCCGAACGATTTTTGAAATGTCCAGGTCCGGGTCCGTGCCCCGGACACCCGAAAGTTCGGTACGGACCCGAACGTTACAGTCCGGGTTCGCTCAACACTAATCTGCAACTCAAAGCAGCGGTATGTGAAATCTCTTATTTCTGCTATCTGTCCTCAGAGCAACAGCACAGACAGCAGTAGTAAACTAATCTATCTCAGGATGCAGGATCAGATCTCAAAATGTCTTAAAATGTCTCAATTCTCTCCCTCACGCCGGCAGCTTCCTTTCCCTACACTAACCCAAGAGCATGTGACTGCAGCACTACGTGACTCCAGCTTATAAAGAGGCTGGGTCACATGATGCACTGGCCAATCACAGCCATGCCATTAGTAGGCATGGCTGTGATGGCTTCTAAGGGCAAACCAGTGAAACTCTTGTTGATTGGCTGCCCTGCAGCTTCTCAACACGTGGAGTAAAATAGCAGAACCCCGGACCGAACCTGAACGATTTTTGAAATGTCCGGGTCCATGCCCCGGACACCCGAAAGTTCGGTACGGACCCGAACGTTACAGTCCGGGTTCGCTCAACACTACTCCTGACTAAACAGAAAAAACTGAATACCTAGAGCAGGGAGGGGGTTATATACTGACTGAGGACGCCAATGGGGCATAGCCAAGTTTCATGTTCTACATAGTCCTACTCCTGCAGACGCGATATAACCCAATGGTCAAGATTAAGGAGACGCTGTGTCAGACGAAGAAGGAAATGTCCTTACAGGATGTCTCCAACTTACAAGCCGACCTCAGTGCAACTGTGTGACAAATGAGTTTTAATGTTGATAAATGTAAAGTTATGCATTTGAGGGCTAAGAATACGCATGCATCATACATGCTAGGGGGAGAACAACTGGGGGAATCAATGGTGGAGAAGGATCTGGGTGTTCTGGCAGATCATAAGCTTAATAATAGCATGCAATGCTAAGCATCATTTTCTAAAGTGAGCAAAACACTTTCTTGTATTAAGAGAGGTATGGACTCCAGAGAGAGATATATAATTTTGCTCCTGTACAAATCATTAATAAGAAATCATCTGGAATATGCAGTTCAGTTTTGGGCACCAGTTCTCAAAAAGGATATCGGGGAACTGGAGAAAGTGCAGAGAAGGGCAACCAAACTGATAAGAGGCACGGAGGAGCTCAGCTATGAGGACAGATTAGAGGAACTGAATTCATTCTCGATTGAGAAGAGGAGATTAGGGAGTATATGATCAACATGTACAAATACATAAGGGGTCCATGTAGTGAACTTGGTGTTGAGTTATTCACTTTAAGGTCATCACAAAGGACAAGGGGGCACTCTTTACGTCTGGAGGAAAAGAGATTGAATCTCCAAATACGGAAAGGCTTTTTCACAGTAAGCTGTGAAAATGTGGAACAGACTTCCTCAAGAGCTGGTTCTGGCCAGCTCAGTAGATTGCTTTAAAAAAGGCATAGATTATTTCCAAAGTGTACCTAATATAACTGGGTACTAACATTTATAGGTGAAGTTGATCCAGGAAATATCCGATTGCCTCTTGGAGAGTCAGAAAGGAATTTTTTCCCCTGCTGGAGCAAATTGGATCATGCTTTGCTGGGGTACTTTTTGCCTTCCTCTGGATCACCTCTGGGTATAGGAAAGTGTATATGGGATTGTTTTTTTCCCTTGGTTGAACTAGATGGACTTGTGTCCTTTTTCAACCTGACTAACTATATAACTATGAAGGGAAGAAGCCTGGCAGAGGACAGAACTTCAGGCTCCATTGCTCAGAGATTGATTGTTAAGACCACAAAAAAATAGGTATAAAATGTATGGACTAATGCAACCTTTTTCAAGCAAAGTGCCCAGGCACCCTGGGGTGCCTTGAGGTTTCTTCAGGGTGCATTGGCAAAATGCCTAAAAATTGCCCAAAAATTGTATAGAAGCCGATGTGAGGATGAAGGCTGCCTTTTTACACTAAGTCACAGGTTTTCATTGTGCACCATTATAACCTTCTAGCTGCTAGCGTCTTAACGACCAATGGCATCATCAGTTGATAAGGAGGATATCAGTTGGCTGCATAGCATCCTTGATTGATCCTCCCCTGTCCCTCTCTATCAGCATTGGGGTCGCATTAGCTGAGTGATGGAGAAAAACTGAGGTAGAAGGGAAACATTGTAATACTTGTCAGTACCAGTTTGCAAAAGTGTATTTGCTTTGGAAGAATAAATCACCTCTAACGTTGGGTGTCCTACTAAGACTTGTGGATGTTGCTGCACTATATAAAACTAGTAAAATTGTTTTTACATTTTAGAATGGGGTGCCTTGAGACTGTCCATCATTTTTAAAGGGTGCCTTAACCGAAAAAAGGTTGAGAAACACTGGACTAATGTGAGCTCAATCTTCCGAAATGTTTAAAGTTGTTTTAATATAACCATTGATTGGTTAAATAGAACCATTCACTGCTAGCCCTAACACAAACCGTGTTTTGTTTTATATGGAGTAGTGGAGGGTTAGAACCCCTGTCACGTTTTTGTTCCTGTCTATCGGAGATGGAAGCGCCAGTCCAAGTAAAATTGTATTCCATTGTAAAGTCAAATGAAGATCCAATGCGTTCTGTGGGTCCATCTGGGCTAAGAAGACATAATAAAGGAGTATTTAAACCAATAAAATGTTTGTTAAATCATTCAACTTACATAAAACAACCAATATATACAGTATCTCACAAAAGTGAGTACACCCCTCACAATTTTGTAATTTAGGGGTGTACTCACTTTTGTTGCCAGGGGTTTAGACATTAATGGCTGTGTGTTGAGTTATTTTGAGGGGACAGCAAATTTACACTGTTATACAAGCTGTACACTCCCTACTTTACATTGTAGCAAAGTGTAATTTCTTCAGTGTTGTCACATGAAAAGATGATATAAAATATTTACAAAAATGTGAGGGGTGTACTCACTTTTCTACTACTCCTCCTGAGTATGGCGATGCCACATGTGTGAGACTTTTACACAGCCTGGCCACATACAGAAGCCCAACATGCAGGGAGCACCATCAGGCGATCTAGGAGTCTTTTGAACATGTCATTTTTTCCACAAGTTTTTGAAAAATGTAGAAAGAAAATGAAAACGCTTTTTTTTTTTACACAAAGTTGTCCATTTATACAATATTTCTAACACACAGCATGTACATAGCAAAAATGACACCCCACAAAATATTCTGTTACTCCTCCCAAGTATGGCGATACCACATGTGTGACACTTTTACACAGCCTGACCACATACAGAGGCCCAACATGCAGGGAGCACCGTCAGGTGTTCTAGGGGCACACATTTCAAATCCAATTTGACTACCTTTTACACTATTGTGAGGCATGGATAGGCACTGTAGTGGCTCGGATAGGCAGTGTAATGGCACGGATGAGCAGTGTAGTGGCATGGATGGGCAGTGTAGTGGCACGGATGGGCGATGTAGTGGCATGGATGGGCACTGTAGTGGCACGGATGTGCAGTGTAGTAGCACAGATGGGCAGTGTAGTAGCACAGATGGGCACTGTAGTGGCATGGATGAGAACTGATGTGGTATGGATGAGCATGAATGAGGCACAAATGAGCCATGGGTGGGGATAAATGAGCACGGATGGGGTTGACTGAGCACGGATGGGGATGGATGAGCACAGATGGAAATGACTGAGCACGGATGGGGATGACTGAGCACAGATGAGGATGACTGAGCACGGATGGGGATGACTGAGCATGGATGGGGATGGATGAGCACAGATGGGGATGGATGAGCACGGATGAGATGACTGAGCACGAATGAGGATGGATGAGCACGGATGGGGATGATTGAGCACGGATGGGGATGGATGAGCACGGATGGGGATGACTGAGCACGGATGGGGATGGATGAGCACAGATGGGGATGGATGAGCATGGATGGGGATGACTGAGCACGGATGGGGATGATTGAGCACGGATGGGGATGGATGAGCACGGATGGGATGGATGAGCACGGATGGGGATGACTGAGCACGGCTGGGTGAGGATGGCTGAGCATGGATGGATGGATGCATGGGTGGCTGAGCATGGATGGGGTGAGGATGGCTGGGTGGGTGAGCATGGATGGATGGGTGGCTGAGCATGGATGGATGAGCATTGATGGGGTGAGGGTGGCTGGGTGGGTGAGCATGGATGGATGGATGGGTGGCTGAGCATGGATGGGGTGAGGATGGTTGGGTGGGTGAACATGGATGGGTGGCTGAGCATGATTGGGGTGAGGATGGCTGGGTGGGTGGTGGATGGATGGGGTGAGGATGTCTGCATGGTTTCAGGATGGCTGGGTGGGTGGTGGGTGTGGATGGATGCTGGGGGATGCAGTCTGTCCCCCATTGTCACTTAGCAGCGCTGTGGGCATTACAGAGAGAAAAGCCAGCAGAAGCGCCGGCTAGTTTACATCTGACCGCTCCATCATTTGACGGAGCGATCACGTGGTGAAAGGCCGCCATTCACCGTGATCCGCGATGCGCCGGCTCCCCTGGACGGATGTTCCCGTGTGCGCGCCCTAGGAGTCCTCCCGGAGTTAAGCAACCGCCCTGTAGACGTATTTTGTCTATGGGCCGGTTGCTAAGTCGTTAAACATGCACTAATGCACTGAACTATAGTGCTGTAAACCTGCCCTGACAAAATAAACTGACACTAATATAAAAACGAATGGTCACTACACTCACACTGACTGAACTATCACTAGATTACTAAACTAAACTAATACTCTACACTGACAATAGAATAAGAATAGCACAGAATAGCACACTAAATGTCTAGTAGCATTGAACAGAGCCCTGTTCTGTCTCTCTCCATGCCGATATCACACTGCAAATGTCTGTTATTGAATGAATACTTTTATAGTATGGGGCGGGACTAAGAGCAATGAGCCATGATTGGATGAGTCATCATGACAGCATCCATTCATGGCTCTGACAGTGCTCTGTGCCCTTATTGGGCAAGGCTTTGATTGCTTCAGCCAGGGATTCCAGGGCCAGCCCTACCATGGGTCCCACAGGGTCCATTGGACCCAAGCGGCACTTTAAGAGGGGCGGCACCAGGGCTGTCTTTAATACGGGACACATTTCCCAGGCTCAGTAACTGTTTTGAGGCCTAAAACAGCTTCCCCCTGTAGCCCACGTGCCAGCCCTGCACATTGCAGGCCGAGCAGCGGTGCATTTTGTAGGGGGGCAGCACCGCCCCCTGCAGATCCCCAAGAACGATATGTACCTCCAGCTGACCCGGGTCTAGACCATCACAGAGCACCTGGAACCCGGACTGGAAGATCCGCTGGGGCTGCCACTGTGCGCCACACCCAACCAAGGAGCTGGTGCAGCTGGTCGGCACCTTCTACCCCCGAGGCTGCTGTCAGTGTGCTGGCCGGCACACTGCAGTCCCATGGAAAACAGATACCACCAGGACTGCAGCTCTTCCCAGTGCCCTTGCCAAGGTGCACCATTCCCCATGCTCCCCTCTGCAGCCACCTCTGTTGTTTTGCCTTACCTGCTGCCAGCCAAGCACAGGTCGGTACCTCCTCCACCAGCTGCTCATGGTAGAGGAAGAGGAGGATGATGACCTGGGGCCCCATTTTGTGTACTGGGGCAAATGAGAGGACTATTGCCTGCAACTGGCTCCCCACGAACACTTTCAGAGATAGATGCACTCAGTCCTTTATGAAGGACATGTTATAATTATTTTTGCAAAGAAAGACCTATTTAATGGTTACCTTTTTGTTTTCAATTGTATTATTTTCTTTAAAACGTGGTCGGTTGTTGGTGTTTTTTTTTTGGGGGGGGGGTCTCCTTGAAGCTCCCAGGGTGGGTTATAGCGGGCACTTCAGACCTCCACAACTCCATATGTGCACTTAAAGGGGGAGTCTGCCCTGTATGTGCTCCCCATCTAGGTGTGCAATGTTTTCTCCTGTCACTGCCTCAATTAGCCACATAACTCACCAGAGACCCACACAGCTCCCAGAGACCCCTCATAGCTCACCAGAGACCCACACAGCTCCCGGAGACACCATATAACTCACCAGAGACCCATACAGCTCCCAGAGACCCCACATAGCTCACCAGAGACCCACACAGCTCCCGGAGACCCCACATAGCACACCAGAGACCCACACAGCTCCCAGAGACACCACATAGCTCACTAGAGACCCATACAGCTCCCGGAGACCCCCACATAGCTCACCAGAGACTCACACAGCTCCCAGAGACCCCTCATAGCTCACCAGTGACCCACATAGCTCACCAGAGACCCACACAGCTCCCAGAGACACCACATAGCTCCCAGAGACCCCACATAGCTCACCAGAGACCCACGTAGCTCACCAGAGACCTACACAGCTCCCAGAGACCCCACATAGCTCCTAGAGACCCCACATAGCTCACCAGAGACCCACATAGCTCCCACAGACCCCACATAGCTCACCAGAGACCCACATATCTCCCAGAGGTACCTCATAGCTCATTAGAGACCCACATATCTCTCAAAGACACTACCTAGCTCATCAGAGGCACCACATATCTCACCAGAGACCCACATAGCTCCCAGAGACACCACATAGCTCCTAGAGACCCCACATTGCTCACCAGAGACCCCACATACATAGCTCCCAGAGACCCCACACAGTCCACCAGAGACCCCACATAGCTCACCAAAGACCCACACAGCTCCTGGAGATCCCACATAGCACACCAGAGACCCACACAGCTCCCAGAGACACCACATAGCTCACCAGAGACTCATACAGCTCCCAGAGACCCCCACATAGCTCACCAGAGACTCACACAGCTCCCAGAGACCCTTCATAGCTCCCCAGAGACCCACACAGCTCCCAGAGACACCGCATAGCTCACCAGAGACCTACACAGCTCCCAGAGTCCCCACATCGCTCCCAGAGACCCCACATAGCACACCAGAGACCCACATATCTCCCAGAGGTACCTCATAGCTCATCAGAGACCCACATATCTCTCAGAGACACCACCTAGCTCACCAGAGGCACCACATAGCTCACCAGAGACCCACATAGCTCATCAGAGACCCACATATCTCTCAGAGACACCACCTAGCTCATCAGAGGCACCGCATAGCTCACCAGAGACCCACATAGCTCCCAGAGACACCACATAGCTCCCAGAGACCCCATATTGCTCACCAGAGACCCCACATAGCTCACCAGAGACCCCATATAGCTCCCAGAGACCCCACACAGTCCACCAGAGACCCCACATATCTCCAAGAGATGCCACACAGTCCACCAGAGACCAACACAGCTCCCAGAGACCCCACAAAGCTCACCAGACACTCTCACAGCTCCCAGAGACCCCACGTAGCTCACCAGTGACTCACATAGCTCACCAGAGACCCACACAGCTCCCAGAGTGGGGGGGGGGAAGCATTTCATTCTTGTGTCTGTCTTGGGCCAGCCCTGCAATGCATTAGGACAAATGATCGAACGCCCCAATAATTTGGGTTGAACGGGCGAACACCCAATGTTCGGTCCAAACTCATGCCAACATTCATATGTAGGTTGAAACACAGTCAATAACTGGTACAGAAACATCTGTGTAGGAGGCTTACAACTGGGGGCTGAACAGCTAAACTCTGCTACTAAGATGAGGTTGTGTTAGACAGTTTCATGTCACAGTTCATACACCATGGCTAGACCAGGGGCACGATTTTAAGGGAGATGGGGGGAGGGTGGGGGGCCAGAAGGGGGGGGGTTGTAGAGGAGGTAGGGGAAATGGGGATAGGGGAAAGGGAAGGGGCAAGGAATGGGGGGGGGGGGAGAAAGGGGTAGGAGAGTGGAAGGTAGAAGGAAGGGTGGGACATATGAAAGAGCTCGAAGATTTGAAGCTGTTTTGAAGGCAAATGGTGGTCACACCAAATATTAATTTGATTTAGATTTCTCTTCTGTTAATTTACTTTACATTTTGTTAATTGGTAAAAATAAACTATTAGCATTTCTATTTCTGAAAGCATTCCTTATTCACCTCTAAAAAGAGCCCAGTGTTCTTAAAGCTTTAGTTTCATTATGTCTGGCATCATGAATTACTATTAGACATGTGCGATTCGTTTAGTTACAAATCGAAATTCAAACAATTTTTTTGCTATTTGGATGTATTTGAATGAATTTCCAAATGACAATAGTTACTTATTTCAATGAATCCAAAATAAATTATAGCAAACTAATTATCCAAATTTGAATTCAAAATGTAATTTTAATTTGAAAATGAATTTAAAAATGATTTTGAATTTGAAAATCAATTCAAATTCAAAATGGAAACATATTGCAATAAATACAGTAAGGTAAGGTAAGTGAAATAAAATGATGATTCCTACTTAGGATGCTTTATAGAATAGAATAGAATATAAAGGAATAGATCAGAATTAAATAAAACAGATTCGAGTAGATTAGAAAAGAACAAAAGAAATTAGAATGGAATAAAATAGAACGAATATAGCCCCCTTCCCAGCTGACATTCATCTCTCCTCAACCACCACTTTCCCCTCCACTGACATCTATTCCTCACCAGTCAACATATTCCTCCACTGATTACCATCCCTCCCCAGCCACTTCTTCCCTCTCCACTGACTTACATCTCTCCTCAGCCACCTTATCCCCTGCCATTGACATCCTTAACTCTCTGACTATCTCACCCCCGTCCACTGACATGTATTCCTCCCCATCAACATATTCCACCCTCCATTGACATCCATACCTCTCTGACTATCTCTCCCCCTCCACTGACATGTATTCCTCCCCATGATCATATTCCCTTTTCCATTGACATCCATGCCTCTCTGACTATCTCACACCCTCCACTGACATGTATTCCTCCCCATCAACATATTCCCCTCTCAATTGACATCCATACCTCTCTGACTATCTCACCCCCTCCACTGACATGTATTCCTCCCCATGATCATATTCCCTTTTCCATTGACATCCATGCCTCTCTGACTATCTCACACCCTCCACTGACATGTATTCCTCCCCATGAACATATTCCCCTCTCCATTGACATCCATACCTCTCCGACTATCTCACCCCCCCTTTACTGACATGTATTCCTCCCCATGAACATATTCCCTTTTCCATTGACATCCATGCCTCTCTGACTATCTCACACCCTCCACTGACATGTATTCCTCCCCATCAACATATTCCACCCTCCATTGACATCCATACCTCTCTGACTATCTCACCCCCTCCACTGACATGTATTCCTCCCCATGAACATATTCCCCTCTCCATTGACATCCATACCTCTCTGACTATCTCACCTCCCTTTACTGACATGTATTCCTCCCCATGAACATATTCCCTTTTCCATTGACATCCATGGCTCTCTGACTATCTCACACCCTCCACTGACATGTATTCCTCCCCATGAACATATTCCCCTCTCCATTGACATCCATACCTCTCTGACTACCCTATCAACTTCACTCCACCTCCACTAACATCCATTCCTTCTTGGGTACCTAATCCACCTACAATATCATTCATCCGATTCCCTTCCCAGCTACATCAACCACTTCTGACATCTTTCACTGCCCCTCCCTTTTCTGATATCCATCCCTAACCAGTCACTTCACCCCACCTCTGCTCACATCCATCCCTGCCCATAATCATGCCTTCCCATCACTGATATCCATTCATTCCCAGCTACATCACCCCCCTCTGTTAACATAGGTCCCTTTCTAGCTTCCCCTTCCCCCCTTGACTAACATCCACCCTTTTAAGGCCACCTCACTTGGCTGAATTACCTCGCTCCTTTGACATCCACTTCCCTAGCCCTCTTTAAAGTAAACCCAACATTCCATATTTCTTATATGTGCCTACTGCACCATGTACTTGTATGAAAATGTATCCTGCTCTCTTTGTATTGCTTTTTTTGTGTGAAATCCCTGGTGTTCCTGCCATCCCCTCTGCTTTTCTATTAAAAACTGACCACATTAGGCATGAGAGCACAGCGTGCTCAGTTTTTTTTTAGCTGTGCTGAAACTCTCTCTCTCTACAATGATCAGGCTCTCTCCAATGATCAGAATTGTGCTGACAACCCCCCCCCCCCTCGCACAGCCATTCACTGGGAAAACCAGTGTAATGCTGTTTCTCCTTCCCCAGCAATCTAATATCCCAATGCAACTGAGAACAGAGGTTATGTGATCACTTAAAAAAAAGGGGGGAAAACAAGTGTGACAGGCCCACTCAGGACAGGGGCTTTTGGAGGGGACAAAGGGCAAGCCTCCTACTCACTGATCATGGCCCATGGAGAGAGCAGATCATTCTCTAATGATGGACAACAACCTGATGATCGCTGAGAGCGAAGCTTGGATTACTTCTCTGAAGAACAACAATAAAGCTTCCCTTCTGGAGTGGATGGAAAGGTGTAATAATAATGGTCAGAGGAAATATGGTGTCCCTCCTTCAGACTGTTTTGGAGAGGCTCCTTCACTTGGGACAGAAATATTTATCAATAAGATCCCTCAAGAGATCTATAGAGATAAATGAATTCCACTTTATCAGACTGCTAGAACATTGTTTGTCTTCTGATGACTTGTCTAGTAGACAGAATACCCAAGTTTGTGTGTCTCCCATTGTGTGCCTCGTAGGTGTGCATTCCAGTTGCTAATTGTGTAACTTAAGTCGCCCATTGTTTCTGTCTGTCTGCTATTATTGTGCCCACTACTTCACATTGTTACCAAATTATTGTGGAATGTTATACGTTTGTTGATTAACTTACTGTTTAATTAGATTCATGTTTAATCAAAGCAGAGTTCCAGCCTATATTAACCACTTCAATACTGGGCACTTAAACCCCCTTCCTTCCCGGACCAATTTTCAGCTTTCAGCGCTGTTGCAGTTTGAATGACAATTGCGCGGTCATGCGACACTGTACCCATATGAAATTTTTATCATTTTTTTCACACAAATAGAGCTTTCTTTTGGTGGCATTTAATCACCCCTGGGTTTTTTATTTTTTGCGCTATAAATTAAAAAAAAGACTGAAAATTTTCAAAAACAATGCATTTTTCTTAGTTTCTGTTATAAAATTTTGCAAATAAGTAATTTCTCTTCATAAATTTTGACCAAAAATGATACTGCTACATTTCTTTGGTAAAAATAACCCAAATCGGAGTTTATTTGGTGTTGGCGGACAGACAGATGTGACGGGGACTGTGACAGATGTGACGGTGACATACAGATGTTTTGTGTATGGTGACAGGTGTGACGGGGACAGACAAATGTTTGGGGACATACAGATGTTTTGTGTATGGTGACAGATGTGACGGGGACAGACAGATGTTTGGGGACTGTGACAGATGTGACAGGGGCATACAGATGTTTTGGGGACTGTGACAGATGTGACAGGGGCATACAGATGTTTTGTGTATGGTGACAGATATGATGGGGGACATACAGATGTTTTGGGGGCTCTTTTATGGGGACACTTATGTGTATGTGGACAGGGGTATCAGTGTGCTTGGTGCACTGTGTGGGGGGCGATCTGTGACAGCTTTCTGCATGAAATCCTCACCATGCAGAAAGCTGTCACATAGTTGCAGCTCCCCCCTTCCCCCCCCCACACTGAGCTCTCACTGAGCTCGGTGGGGGGAGAACTGTCACAGAGACGTTTGTCTTTGTTTACAATGTGACGGCTGTGATTGGACAAAGCCGTCACATGATCGGGAGGGCCAGTCACTGCGCCCATATCCCGATCTCTGCTCAGCTGGATCCTGTGATCATAATGATCCAGGATCCAGCCGCAGCGCGCCGTGTGGCCGTGCTGCGAGCTCCCGTTCTGCAGGACGTATATACACGTCCTGTCAGAATGGGGAAGCTCCCACCCGGCCGTATATATACAGTGGCCGGGTGGGAGGTGGTTAAAAAAAAATAAAAGTCAGCAGCTACAAATACTGTAATGTCACGCCACTCTATACCAACGGCAGCTGCTTGAATTATTTATAGTCTTAAAACCACAATAATAAATTCCATCCAATCTCTAATTAGCAGCGCTCTGTAATTGTCCATACAAGCCTCAGCCTGATAAAACTCTTAAACTTTCAATGTACCAAGGCTGTATTTAGATCCACCCGTTATTCATCTGTTGATAGTTACATGCTTGATTGCTTTAACTATCTGGTCGGTCTGTTTTATTGGGAGGGAGAGTGTTAAATAAAGAATGCGAGTAATACATCAATCTCTGGTAAGAGTCCATTCTGTGGGGAGCCGGTGAGCACTGTTGGTGGAGGTGTTAGCCGCACTGATTATCAGAGTTGGACCTAGATTGCACATCAGTCACGGACAATTAGAAGATTACAGCATCTATGGTTCATGAATAAAGGGTGGATCTAAATACAGCCTTCGTGCATTGACATGGTTGAGGCTTGTATGAACAATTAGAGAGCGCTGCTAATTAGACATTGAGGAGGAGATTCAGTGTGAAAATAGTGAATATTTATTTGCTATTGTCACACAACTGGGTGGGATCTGGTGCAGTGCTCTGCGCCCCGAGCCCACCCTTTTTTGGAGCCTATTAGAGCCTCTGGCTCTAATCACATGCTTCAAAAAACACTACCCCCATTGGAATCCATAGTCCAGCGCCCTATTTGTAAATCAGGAGGCTGGATGCATGGATGGGGGGCAGCACCCGTGCACCCCGAATGGACCGGCTGCTGCTACTAGCTACATCCCCAACCTTGCCAATCCAGGAATGGGCACAATTATGTCTGTCTACTTTTATTGCTCTACTGCAAATCTTTTGTGCAACAGCTTGAAGTAACACAATACAAATGTAATGATTAATCTCATGACAACTGATTTACTAGGAATGACCAGTGCATCGACAGCCTAAAGAACAGAACAGGTAGAACTAATAAAATAATAAATTACAAAAATACATTCTGTTCATTTGATCCTGAGGGATTTTTTCTTGATGATATTACCCTGTGACACACTCTTATAGTGGCAATAAGAAGAGATACTCTTTAATGATTAATACTGCTGGGGGTCATTGTGTATAGTGACCCCTCCCTCCCTCTATATATACACTGAGATGTCAGCTATGAGTGCAGCTGAGTGGAGTGCTGTGGAGACGGAGGTGAGATTGGAATTTATTCATTGTATTCCATCACCCAAGGATGAATAATGCCCAAGTTCTCTTTCCCTTGCAGATGTTGCTGGCCTGGATCATTGGTATTTTCCTCTTAGGCACCGTAAAAGGTAAAGGAGTTTATACATACACTTATTCATAATGATCACAAAAAAGGTTATTTGCCTTTGGAATCTCTTTGGGAATAATAAAGTATTCTGAATTTGAATTGATGTACATTTAAAACATTGCAGATAATCTGCAGATCTCATACTGAATGAGATAGAAATAAGGATATTTAAAATGTATGTATGGCCAAAGCATTTTCTTTTTTTAGTTTTGGATGGTACAGGGAAGGATTAGAAGCCCTTTGAGTTTTTACTGCTATCTGGGGTTTTGCTAGAGAGATTTTTCCCTACTAGCTGTCCTGGTAAAAATGAGTTCACCAGACAGAAAATTAGGGAAATTGGAAAAAAAATTGGGAAGCTGCAGACCAACTTGAAGAAATGATGGCCAGAAACTTTGGAAATGCCACAGGTTATGTTGGAGACATGCTGCAGAAGACAGAGACTGGGGACATGTTACATGAAGCTATAGAGATCAATGCTTATGCCCGTTTATAAGTCAATGCTGTCACTCCTACTACAGACTAGGGGACCTGAGGGTCCGATAACAAGTGTCAAAGGGCTACTTGTGGTCCTTGGGCTGCAAGCTGGGCAGCAAGGGAGAAAGGGAAAGGCTAAAATGCCTATCTGCTTTTCATTGCTATGTATGGTGAGGAAAGTGCCAGGCACGTTCTATAAAGTCCAGAAATTAGGATTATTGAAAGATACATTCCATTAAAGCCAATGTTTTATGAGGGCCTAAAGGACCATTTAGAATATTTCTGAGGATAATACAAGAACCTGCTCATTCTTAGCAATACTGAAATGGCAACAGCAGACAGGGTGACTTTCCACAAGTTCCTGAGGAACCGACCAAAATCCAGGACATTATTATTATTGTACAGAATTTATATAGCGCCAACGGGACATTGGTGGCCTTGTCGATACTCTTCTGCCCAAGGAAAATTCAGCACAGCTTGTAGGATACAAGAACCTGCTCATTTTTAGCTATACTGTAATGGCAACAGCAAACAGGGTGAATTTCGAACAGTTCTCATAGAATCGATCAAAATTCAAAGTATGGGTGGCCCTGTTGGCACCCGTCCACTGGCATCCTTCAGTCTGCAAATTAAAGGACCGAAACAGAAATTGTTGGGCAAACAGAGGCTGTATCCAATTAGAAGCATTTAATGTTTGGATATTCGACAGTTGTCAGAATATAATAGCCGGCAAAGGAGATTCCTCCATCCATGCTGTCTCACATAAATAGAGGATCGATATATTTCTCTCATTCAGCCCTCTGCTTACAGTGTATAATCAGCTAAACACTCACCTCTCTAGTCATTGACCATTTATCATCATTATTTTATGTTATACATTCTTTTATTCAGTCACCCATGAACAGTACTGATACTATTTCTTTTTTTCCAATTTGCACTTTAATTAAGGAAATTAAAAAAAAAATATTTAGAAAATGAAGTACTGATCGAAGAAAGCTAAATTAGAAGAAAGGTCATTCTTAAACCTCATTGGACTAATCTGAAAACTTTTTTTTTTTCAAAGTAGGGATCCATATCTTTTAACATTTACTAATAAAAAAAAACTGTTCACACAGTTTAGTAGCTCAATGAACACTGTGGGGGGGGGGGGTTAGCTCAAGAGGGATCATCTTCCCTGGGAAAAAAGACAATCCAAACAGCAGGTTTTCTTAAAAGCTGACTTGTAGCCAGTTTTATTCTAAAAGGTTGCATGAAAATAAAACAAACAAGCCAGAAAATAAATTCTTGCCATCCAGGCTCTTACTAAACATCTTCAGTTTCCCTAACTGAGCTGTGAAGGGCTTCTCCCAATCACCCACAATACAAAGACAAAGCAAACATTTTATTTCAGTCATAAAGCAAACTTCAGTTCAAGCTCTCTCAGGTTTGATGGATCCTGAGTCCCAGGCCAGAGGAGTCATCTGATCCAGACCTGCTTCCTTTATACCACCTGTTTATGGACACAAGTGGACTGCAAAATCTGGTCTGGAACCCACCCTGCCAAGGTGGCTGGTAAAACCTGGACTGGATTCCGTCTTAGTTTCCTGCAACTGAATGCATGCAAGGTGAAACATAACGTCCATCGATCATCTCACCTTTCATAATGCCACAACACATACAATTAAAGCATATCTAAACCAATATAGTATATATTATATATATATATATATATATATACAGAGATTGATCAACTTGGTACATACAGCCTGCCCATTAACGGTTTGAATGTTGGCCAGTTCCTGCTGAACCGGCCGAGATTCGAACCGTATATGGCCAGCCTTAAACTAAAAGTGAACTGCAAGCTGGGCAAGGGTTAAATCTTTAGCTGTTGTTAATGATAGGACATGGGAGGGTGAGGTTGTCAGTAGATAAAGCAGGTGAGGTTGATAAGATATAACAGAGATAAAAGCTCCTGAAATGACCCTGAGATTGTACCGGCAGATAGCAGAATTCTGATAATCATCTGCAGTGAACAAACATAAAACAGCCAACATGTTTCATGTGCCAACAACGCTCCGCCTTCATCAGGGCATAATGGAGTGTATTTGCACTTTTGCAGCCAAACTGGGATAACAATTAAGCTGGTCATTGATGGATCAAAATTCTGCCGGTTCAGTAGGAATATATGGCCATATAAGGTCAATGATGTCACGATCATCCCCTCCCCTGTGTTACATATGGCTGCAGGACAGAATTCCATATCTGCTGCTGATTGGGCATGTGACTTGCTATCATGTGAAAGTTTTCTGCAGGTATGGGCCAAACTAAGAAAATGTGCAGCTTGTGCTACCTATAGACAAAAAACTACTGTGCCTAATGGTACCCACAGCCTTGCACAGAGCTGATGGTTGAAGGTGATCGTAGCTGTTAGAGGTCCTTAACCACTTCAATACTGGGCACTTAAACAACCTTCCTTCCCGAACCAATTTTCAGCTTTCAGCGCTGTTGCAGTTTGAATGATGCGGTTGTGCGACGTTGTACCCATATGAAATTTTTATCATTTTTTTTCACACAAATAGAGCTTTCTTTTGGTGGTATTTAATCACCCCTGGGTTTTTTATTTTTTGCGCTATAAATTTAAAAAGACTGAAAATTTTCAAAAACAATGCAT
>BLSH010278243.1:17027-35472 GCA_018402905.1 Glandirana rugosa
TGTAGACATACAGGGGGAGTGTAGACAGTGTCAGGGGTTTTGTAGACATACAGGGGCAGTGTAGACAGTGGAATGTGTTTTGTAGACAGACAGGGGCAGTGTAGACAGTGTTAGTGGTTTTGTAGACAGACAGGCGGTTGTGGTTTATTCGGGGCTAAACCCAATAAAAATGACTTCTTTACTCCAATAAAAATGGCTTCTTTACATCTTCATAGCAAAAACCAGTTTTAAATACTTCTCTTTAATGAATAAACGTTTTAAACTATTGTCTTTGCTTCTTTTTACGTAACAAAAACTTTTAAAAGTCAGAAAAAAATTAAATATCGCGTTTTTTATTTGCTTTCTTTTGGTGGTATTTAATCACCCCTGGGTTTTTTATTTTTTGCGCTATAAATTAAAAAAAGACTGAAAATTTTCAAAAACAATGCATTTTTCTTCGTTTCTGTTATCAAATTTTGCAAATAAGTAATTTCTCTTCATAAATTTTGACCAAAAACGATACTTCTACATTTCTTCGGTAAAAATAACCTCATTTCTTCAGTAAAAATAACCCAAATCGGGGCTTATTTGGTGTTGGCGGACAGACAGATGTTTTGGTGATTGTGACAGATGTGACGGGGACAGACAGATGTTTTGTGTAAGGTGACAGATGTGACGGGGACATACAGATGTTTTGGGGACTGTGACAGATGTGAGGGGGACATACAGATGTTTTGGGGACTGTGACAGATGTTTTGTGTATGGTGACAGATGTGATGGGGGACATACAGATGTTTTGGGGACTGTTTTATGGGGACACTGATGTGTGCTTGGTGCACTGTGTGGGGGGCGATCTGTGAGAGCTTTCTGCATGAAATCATCATCATGCAGAAAGCTGTCATATTGCTGCAGATCCCCCCCCCCCCCCCCCCCTGAGCTCTCACTGAGCTCGGCGGGGGGGAGAACTGTCACAGAGACGTTCGTCTCTGTTTACAATGTGACGGCTGTGATTGGACACAGCCGTCACATGATCGGGAGGGCCAGTCATTGCGCCCGTATCCCGATCTCTGCTCAGGTGGATCCTGTGATCATAATGATCACAGGATCCAGCCGCAGCGCGCCGCGTGGCCGCGCTGCGAGCTCCTGTTGTGCAGGACGTGCATACACGTCCTGTCAGAACGGGGAAGCTCCCACCCGGCCGTATATGTACAGTGGCCGGGTGGGAAGTGGTTAAGCACCTACGGGGCTCCTGACGCAGTTTTAGGTGGCCTTTTGGGTGGTCTGACACTGACGTTAATGTTAATAAACAGAGCGTATTGGGAGTCTCTTCTCACTGATGTCTCTTTGTGCCTCCCTTCAGGTGCTGAGGTGTGCTATGATAGGCTTGGATGTTTCTCAGATGCCTGGCCCTATTCAGGTTATCTTCAGAGACCCTCTGCCAAGTTACCCTGGTCCCCAGAGAAGATCAATGCCCGATTCTTCCTCTACACCAGGAGCAACCAGAACAGCTACCAAGTGAGAGATCCAATTCTGCCAATTTTTTCTGTAAACGTATTAATACCGGTAAAAGATCAGTCCTTCCTAAAGTGATATTTTAGTTATTCTAAATTTCCTCACTTTCTGTTTCACTGAAAATGGTCAGTATTGCAAAGAGAGAAGTTAAATCTCCCTAATGGAGATAACAGGACTTTTCACTTTATCTCTTTAGGGTGTGATATAAGATATTTCCACAATATATCACATTTCACAATATCATATACATTATATTATATATATACAACCTAAGACCCATCTCTTTGCTCCCATTTACATCAAAACTTTTAGAACGCTTAGTCTACAACCGTCTTAGCTCCTACCTCACCGACAACAACCTTCTTGACCCCTTACAGTCTGGTTTTCGCTTGCTACACTCCACTGAAACTGCCCAACTGAAGCTCACTAATGACCTACTAACTGCTAAAACCAATGGCCACTACTTCATACTCATACTACTCAACCTCTCTGCAGCCTTTGATACTGTTGACCATCCCCTCCTCCTTAAAAAACTCCACTCTCTTGGCCTTCAAGTCTGCTCTCTCCTGGCTTTCCTCCGACCTGTCAGAGCGCTCCTTTAGTGTGACCTATAACTCGGTTTCCTCCTCTCCACTTCCTCTTTCAGTTGGGGTACCTCAAGGTTCTGTCCTCGGACCCCTTTTCTTCTCCATTTACACCTCCTCCCTTGGCCTGTTAATAAACTCCCATGGCTTCCAATACCACCTCTATGCTGACGACACACAAATCTATCTCTCTACTCTTCACCTCACTCCTTCAGTCTCCTCTCGCATTACTAACTTACTAACTGACAAATCAGCATGGATGTCACACCACTTCCTCAATCTGAATCTTTCTAAAACTGAGCTCATCATTTTTCCTCCAGCCCGAGCCCCTCCCCCTAACTTCTCCATCAAGATCAATAATACAACTATCAGTCCCTCCCATAATGCCAGGGTACTAGGTGTAATCCTAGTCTCTGACCTGTCCGTCCAGCCCCAAATCCAATCACTGTCCAAATCATGCAGACTTCCCCTCTGAAACATCTCCAAAATATGCCCCTCCCTAACCATTGACACCACTAAGCAACTCACTCCCTTGTTATCGCTCGCCTTGACTATTGTAGCTCCCTCCTAATTGGCCTACTTCTCCGCAAGCTATCCCCTCTTCAGTCTATCATGAATGCCGTTGCCAGACTCATCCACCTTACCAACCATTCGGTTGTCCTCTCTGCCAACCCCTCCACTGGCTTCTCATTTCCCAAAGAATAAAATTCAAAACCCTAACCATCACATACAAAGCCATTTACAATTCTGCCCCAAGCTACATCACAAATCTTATCTCCAAATATCACCCAAACCATCCTCTTCGCTCCTCCCAAGACCTTCTGCTCTCTAGCTCCCTTGTCTCCTCCTCACATGCTCATCTCCAGGACTTCTCCAGAGCATCTCCCATCCTCTGGAACTCTCTACCCCAATCTGTCCGCCTATCTCCTACCCTGTCCAATTTTAGGCGATCCCTGAAAACTCATCTCTACAGGGAGGCCCATCCTGCCTCCAGCTAACAACGGAATCTTCTACTCCCCTCATCAGTTCATCCCTCACAGTCGCTACCTTTTGTTTCACCAGCCCCTCCCTCTTAGATTGTTAGCTTGCAGGAGCAGGGCCCCTCTAAACCTCTTGTTTTCAATGGTATTGTTGCTGTATTGTCTCTCTTTATATTGTAAAGCGCTGCGCAAACTGTTAGAACTATATAAATCCTGTATAATAATAATAATATTTTTTTTTTGTCTCCTCCATCCAGGTGATCAGTGCCGTCAATCCTTCCACCATCTCATCCTCCAATTTCAGCACCTCCAGGAAGACCCGCTTTGCCATCCATGGCTTTACCAGTAGCGGAGAGGCCTCCTGGCTATCTGAAACCTGCAGAGTAAGTGGACCTGTCTTCAAAGTCATTGGCACCTCTACTATTATTGTCCAATGTCATTTCAAGTTTTTTTTTCGTCTGTCTGTGACTTCCCTAGGACAGGATTTGAGGGAAGTGAAGGTCAATGGAAAATGGACAAAGTCCAATTCCATTCATTTTAATCAAATAATAGAATAATTATTTGATAGACTAGAAAATTGTTAGAGCATTAATCATGGTTTTATTTCTTTCTGTGTTCTCATTGGGGAGATTTTGTCATGGTTCAAATTTATGATAGGAAATGCTCTGGTGGTATCAAAGACAAAAAACAAAAACACATTTTTAGGCAATAACAAGGTTACCAGAAATCGTGGTCCTTTTAGGCACAAAGACACGAGTGTATAAAAAACTACAAACCAAATTTATTGAAACATCATTAAAACACCCTTGATACAGTGAGATATCTATTGATATCTATGAATTCCAATTTCTGAGCCTTCCAGCCAGGGCCATCTTTAATATTGATTGGACACTGGGCAAAATCTTTCTTGCCCCCCCCCCCCCCCAACACACACAGTTTCACTCTCCACCTGCTCTGAGGCATACAATAAATAACAACTATTTACCACAGCAGTGATTTCGATTGGTTGCCAGAGGTTACAGCATATCATTACCGCTTACTGACTGCACACATTACAGCTCACTGATTAGTCGCTAGAGGTTACAGCACATGCTTTATGCTTGTTTGGTTGCAAGAGATAATCAACACTGCGCACTGATTGGTTGCTAGAGGTTACTGCACATCATTACTGCCCACAGATCGGTTGCTAGAGGTTACAGCAGGTCATCTCCTCACTGCCTGCACACCATGGACTGAGGAGCACAAAGTTGCTTTCCTGACACTACAGAAATGGGCTGCCCTTTAGCAGATACACAGCAGTGCCATCAATTATTAATGACACCCTCATTCATCTGCTGACATGTGCTGTGGACTTTCAATCATGCCTTTGTCTCCCCAGTGGGCAGCATCCAGTATAGGTGATGATGAATATGACCTCAGGGGGGCATGATATACATATGAATGGCACCTTTGTTTACATATCAATGCCGGTTATTTACATGTAAACATAAGGTCTGCAGGCGAGGCACTAGGATAGTTGGCAAGTATGAGGCAGCTGCTTTGGGCCCTACAACAATAACAGGGCCCAGGGCAGCTGCCCCTTTTGCCCTGCCTTAAAGACGGCCCTGCTTCCAGCTTTAAATAACATATCCTTCAATTCAAGCACTACATATAGATATAAAGAATATTTTACATTAGTGTACAAGATATACTGAATTTATATATATATATATCACGTCATATCTCGTTGCACTTACTGATACTTATAGTTTCTGTTTTTTCTTGTCTCAATGACAACCATCCTCCTTGTTTCTTATATGGGTGTCATATGGACAGGAAGTGGAGAAATATCTTTCCAATATACTAGAAACATTAATTCTTCTCCACTCTGCCAAATACTGAAAAAAGAAGAGATGATATAAAATGTAAAAAAAACATCAACTGAGGTCACAGAAGAACAGTAACACAAGAATATAGAATATTGTTACCCCAATTGGGTCTTTAAGGACCTGTTCACACTGCCGCAACTTGCCTGAAAGAGGTTGATCCTGGTGGGCATGTGTCCTTGGCAGTTAATTTGGAACCTCCCTTCCCCCACCTTTGTGATGATAACAGCTTCCAGTCTTCTGGGAGGGCTGTTACAAGATCTTGGAGTATATCCCTGGGAATTTGCATACATTCAACCAAAAAAACACTTGTGAGTTCAGGTCAGCTCACAATTAGATTTCTAATTCAGTCATTCAGCAGGGTGGAGGTCGTGGTTCTGTGCAGGTCACTTGAGTTCCTCTACACCATACTAGTGTAGCACCCTCCTAGGTAGGTGCTAGAAAAAAGTATAGTTTTTGGTCTTTCTGCTTACCAGGAAGATGGTCAGGTAAAACCTAGAGTGCTTTCTGCCTACAAGGGAGCGGGATATATTGGTTAGTTCTGCTCATTGTGCTCTAGTGCAGTTCAGCTTGTCTGAATGTCCTACACTGGTCCAAAAGGGAGGCATATTGGACAGTGGGAGGGAACTCGCAAGTGAGTTCATAGGCATGGTTACAGCCCTGGCTATTGACTGAGGAAAAGTGCTGCATTGCATGCTGGCATACTGTATAAATGCGAAGGGCACATGCGCTTAGGAGTTGAGTTGATGAGCAGGGTCCAGGAGGGAGGGGGCGGCTGCCAATCCTCCATGGAGGCTGTCATGTGGCCTTGGGTGATTGATCCAAGGGCCTGAAGTCAGAGAGAGGAACTGAACCCAGAGGTCCTGCAGAGCTGACTGGAAGGGGGGCATGAGGAAGGATGTAATTCTGCCTAAAGTGAGTACAGATCTGTGTCCTTGTGCCTGTCCCGTGAGGGCCATCCCTTCAGCTAGAAGAGTCAGTGGATGGGTGCCAGTAAACGGGATGATAGAGGGTATCCTGAAGATAATATAGTGCATCACGTCTGCTGCTAGTGAGAGCAAGAAGACTTAATTCTTCCATACATGTGGCAGGATGGTTAAAGCAGTGTGTCTGCTTCCACACATCTTCTGGTGAGGTCAAGTGAGAGTTGTCCTTATCCATTGTGAATAGTTCAATTTGGAGTATCCCACTAATCCATTCTCCCTTCCAAGTTCCACTATAAATATACAAAACACTAATACCCTGGACTGGTCATTGAGTAACGAGTAAACAGGAGAAGGGGGGAGATATGTAAAAATCCCCAGCAACTGGCTACAGGTAATCAGAGAGAGGCCTAAGAAGTCAACACTCAGCAAGCCCTATGGGGACAGTGCTACACTAGTCAAACCATGTCGTTATGGAGTGACTTTATGCACAAGGGCACAGTCATGCTGGAACAGAAAAGGGCCATCTCCAAACTGTTACCACAAGGTGGAAGAGCAGAATTGTCTAAAATGTCTTTGTATGATGTATTACTAACAGTATGCTTCACATACGTTTTGTGTTAAAAGGTAGGTGGGAAGGTCAGGCGTACACATACGTTTAGCCATATTGTGTACAGCAAAACAAGAAAGTATAACCAGACTCTGTTTCTGTTGCTCAGACCCTGTTTCAGGTTGAAGATGTAAACTGCATTGCTGTGGACTGGGCCGGTGGATCGCGCACTACTTATTCCCAGGCCGCTAACAATATCCGCCTTGTGGGGGCAGAAATTGCCTATTTTATTAACTATTTATCGGTAAGTTTGCGAAGGTTCTTATATTTCCAAGTTATGGTATGCTTAGTAGTAGTTGGCCTCAATCAACTGGACTTGTTCTGTGATTTTGAAGATTTTTCATTGCTCCAGTTGGCTTCCTAATGAGTGTTGATGATTGAACAACAGTTCAAACCCTTAGCCATGTAACATGAAAATTGGACACATCTGCCAGACTTCATGGCACCATGGCAATATAGAACATGGGGGTTTACAACTTTTCACATATCCCATCTTGTTCTTGGATAATGAGAATTTGCCTTGAAATATTCCATGTTGATGAAAATATGTTGGTGTAGTGGCAAATTCAAATTTTGGTAAGTGTTTAGGTCTGGTGATATTTTGGTGAAGAGGCTCATTTTGAAAACCAATGTTTCCAAAAAACTGAGATCCTCGGCATGACGGCAATACATTTGACAGTGTAAAGAGAGTGCCAGCTGTAAAGTAAAGAATTCTTTCAAATTTTTATTTTTATTTCAAGATAAAATAGTTCTGAAATAAAATTATGTCACATGCATTTTGGGGTCTTTTGCAAGTGGGGGTTGGAAGAAAACTGAACTGAGAATGAGAGTACATTTTTCTATCATGGATTAAGGGCCTGCTCTGGTTGCTATTCAAGCAGGCACATTCCATGGTAACTGGATGCAGGTGGCTGGGGAATGTTCCCAGCACTAATTAGAGAAAATTGAGTACTGTCCGTGATACTTTTTTTATTTGCACTAACATAACATTTTTTCAGGACAAGCTTTCGGGGTATCTCCCCTTCAAGGTCCAAGCAGTACTCAGACCCGAAAGTTTGTCCTGAAAAAATGTTATGTTAGTGCAAATAAAAAAAGTATCACGGACAGTACTCAATTTTCTCTGGCACAATTGCATTAATACGGCTACAATTACCTCAGCACTAATTAGAAATATGGAACAAAAAATGTTATCAGTCACCGCCTATCTCAGTACCACATCCCTTATACACATATAGGAAAAAAAAAAAGTATACATGGGATAGGACCCCTCCCCATGAACAAAAAGTGGGACTTTGTTGGTACTGAATGAACCCTCTCTGAATGATCAGACGTACCACAGATAATCTGTATGTATAGCAAAATTTAATATTGACATAAAAACATCAAAAATGTGAAAGAAAATATACATAAGTGCATAGACACAGATAACCAGACAGTATAGATCATTAACCAAAATAGGTCCAAAAACTCCCAGTCGATGGAGTGAAGAGATAGCTCCGATGACTGGCTGATGGATACCAAGGGATACGATTCTGTTTTTCCTACGCGTTTCGCCTGTTACGGCTTCCTCAGGGGAAAGTATGCAGAAACCCATTCAGGGTATCCGTATCCTAAAGGGATATAAAATGGTCCAGTAAAGTATAATGATCAAAAAACATATTCATAATTTTCACAGCTCATATCCCGTTTCCGGAATAAGCAACTCTTCATTATTCACCTCTGATCATAATCGTTTTTGTAACAAAGTTGACAGATAGAATACAAAATCATGTTGCACATATAAAATATAAGACGTTTGAAATACCTTGGGACGTTATGATGAGAGGAGACAGTCCGTATGATAACAGCATCTAGCCGTGTCACTCCTAATTTGGTAAAAACATACCAGTACTAAAAATACATAAATACCAGCTGCTACATATGCAGCATGCCCATGCCTCGGATAGAGGACAAGGAAAAAAGTCACTGCATAGAAAATTCTTTTCTCTGGTCACTGCTGGGTCGACCGATGCACGTCCCGTGCAGATCGTTCGGGCAGAGCCGTGCGACTCAAAATTTGATGCACCTCAAGGAAAGAAGAGATGTATGCACCTGTCCGTGCGCAGCACCTAATAGTCATACAAAAGGCATATGATGAGTATGTAGGCATCTAAATATTAGGGGAAGGATAAAAAGATACAGATTAGAATTAGAAATACAAAACACACTTGGATGTAGCATTACAGAGCAAGTCCAGGGCAGTCAATGTGGTCAGGTTATGCTGACATTTTCAGCCCAATTTGTGCCCTATTCTTTGCCCTTTAGTGAATTCTGTCGTGATTCCTCCACAAAGCATCATTTAAAGCAGAACTAAATCCATCAATTGTACAGTTTCAAAAAGCAGTTACATTCCCAGCATACCGTAAATGCTAACTGTCACATTTGCTTGTGCTGTCAACAAAACTGTCAAACAATCAAATGTCTGGTGTCATAACTGATCACATGTGCAGCAGCTTGGCAGTTGCAGATCAGAGTCCAAGATGGCAGCTTCCTTGGCTGAAAAGGATAGGAGGATTTATTTGCGCTTTAAACACTGAAGGAGGGGGAAGACTACCCCTGAATCACTTTGACAATAAAAAGTTTAAATACATTTCCAAACAAGATGACCACTTCTACCAGGTACTCCTAGCCACATACCCAGGATAAAAAGAAAGCACACCCCGATTTCAGATGATTTTCAAATATCCACTTAAGATACCACTATTTTTTTTTTCATTGTAATTCTTGTGCTTCCAGCATGACCACCCATGGCACCTTTCCTCCTTCTTTTCCTTCTTCTTGCATCTTTGAATTTAAGGACTATCAAGCCTAATAGTGCTCTGTCCTGTCACTTTGACATTTTTCTTGCTGCTGTGTCTCAACTGCAAAGCAAATGTGTTTAATGTGTTACTGATAAAACTACCTGAAACAAAGCCTTTTTAAATTGAAATTATTCAGATTAAGTGCTCTTGCAACGAGTCGCTGAACCCATTAAATGTAAATGCTGACATCTTTATCCCCACCAGAGAAGTCTAGGTGCAGTGTACAGCCTCCCATAAACATGAATGGCTGTGCGCTACTGTGCATGAGTATACGTTGGTGATATTGTAAACATGAGTATAGTGTATGAGTGCATGCAAAAAATAAAAAATGTTCTATTTTTTTGCAAATGCCCGTACACTATACTTGTGTTTAAGATAACACCAACATTTACATGAGTACAGCATATCACACAGTCAGTCATGTCTATGGGAGGCTGTCTAGTGGGGGAAAGACACCAGCATTTATGTTGATCAGGGCTCCGCCACCCATGGCTATTGCTGTATATAAGCTACTTCTAATACAAATAAATTAATTCCACTGCCAAATATACAGTAGGCTGCCAGCATACACCACCTCTCAGAGGCTGATTCTGAACACCATGCTGTTCTGTAACACTACATACACTTTTAATGGACCCCTGTTGTTCTCAAAAGTTTGCATTCCCTTGGAGAATTGGTAATATACAGTATGTACTAGGGCTGCACCGATACCACTTTTTTGCCACCGAGTACGAGTACTGATACTTTACCTTAGGTAGTCGCCGATACCTATTTTTTGGTCATGTGGCCGTTTTTTAAAGGGAATTAAGATTTCTGTTAGTTTTCTTTATGAAATGAACAATTGGAACTCCAAAAGACTTATGAAACAAATAAAATGCTTTTATTTGCTTGTCAAAAAGTTCTGAAAGCTCAAATTTCACAGAACATGGTAAATTATAGTGACTGTCATCTCAATGACATGTAAACATCGCAACAAGTTCACAAGCAACCGAGTGCAATACAGTTCTGTAGTTTAGGCATGAGGAGGAGCAAGAACACTAGAACTGTATCATTCTGACTCAGCCAAAAACTCAAAAAGACATAGCATTTAGTAAAAAAAGCAACAACACGTCATGTGTTCTTGCTTCGATTAGTGCAACTTGTTACACATTTGTGAAAGAAACACATTTCACAGACAGTTAAGTTGAGAGAGACATGCTGTGGGTGTGGGACATGTACAGGTAACATTCACTGACACTGGCCGCCATTTAACCTGAGAGAGACATGCTTGCTGTGGTGTGGGACATGTAACAGCCAGGTAACACTCACTGACACTGGCTGCCATGTAAGCTAGTTGAGAGAGACATGCTTGCTGTAGTGTGGGTCGGACATGTATAGGTAACACTCACTGGCTGCAAAGACAGGAGAGGAGACATCAACACAGCACTCACAGATCGCCATGCGGGACATGGTGTAACCGCACTGATCGCCATTAACAGACAGCCTGAAGGAGACAGACAGCAGCACAGCCAGAGACATGTGTCATGTATCAGCACTCACTGCAAAATGGAGGGACGGAAATTTTTATCTGCTCCCACATCCGCACCGCCAACTTCACTTCCAGTATCAGTTTCCGTTATCAGTCAATTTTCGCGAGTACCGACTCTTGTGAAAAGGCCATGTATCGGCCCCGAAATCGATACTAGCATTGGTATCGGTGCATCCCTAGTATGTACCATAAGTGAGCAGGCAAAACACATTTCTTTTATTTCTTATGGGATTCATATTCTGTAACTGTGGGTGATAACAGAATGGCACAATCATAAAACAAAACATGGCAACAAGTAAACCAATAAAATGAGCATTACCCTAAATTCTTAATGTATTGCCCCCTTTAGCATCAATGACAGCGGTCAGTCTTGAGGTCCTGAATTCTTGCAGGTGGTGTAGCTGCCCATTCATCTTGGCAAAATGCCTCCAGGACATGCAAAGTCTTTGGTCGTCTTACATGAAGTGCACGTTTGAGATCTCCACAGAGAGGCTTAATGATATTAAGGTCAGGAGACTGTGAGGGCCACTCCAGAACCTTCACATTTTTCTGCTGTAACAACTGGAGGGTCAACTTGGCCTTGTGCTTAGGGTCATTGCCATGCTGGAAAGTCCAAGAGCGTCCCACAAGCAGCTTTCATGCAGAAGAATGCACATTGTCTGCCAGTATTTTCTGATAACATGCTGCATTCATCTTGCCATCAATTTTCACAAGATTCCCTATGCCTTTAGAACTCACACACCCCCAAACATCATGAGCCACCAACGTGGGGATATTTTTCCTGTTGCTATAGGCCTTGTTGACCCCTCTCCAAACATAATGCTTATGGTTGTGACCATAATGCTCTATTTTGGTCTGGTCACTCCAGATTACTGTGTCAATGTATTGTCAGGCATATTGTAACTGGGCTTTTTTGTGGCATTGGCTCAGTAAAGGCTTCTTTCTGGCAACTTGATCATGCAGTTCATTTTTGTTCAATTATCGTCCTATCGTGCTCCTTGAAACAGCCACACTGTCTTTTTCCAGAGCAGCCTGTATTTCTCCTGAGGTTGCCTGTGGGTCTTCTTTGTATCCCGAACAATTTTTCTGGCAGTTGTGGCTGCAATCTTTTCTGGTCTACCTGACCTTGGCTTGGTATCAAGAGATCCCCAAAATTTTCGCTTCTTAACAAGTAATTGAACAGTACTGACTGGCATATTCAAGGTTTTGGATATCTTTTATATCCTTTCCCATCTTTATAAAGTTCCATTACCTTGTTACACAAGTCTTTTGACAGTTCTTTTCTGCTCAGTATCTAGCCTGCTCAGTGCATCCATGTGAGAACAAACAAACCCATTGACTATTTATACACAGGCACTAACTGCAGTTTAAAAAGCCACAGACGTGGGAAAATAACCTTTCATTGCCATTTTAACCTGTTAGTGCCACCTTGTGTTTCAAAAGCAAAACATTCCAGGGGATGGAAACTTTTCATCAGGGCCATTTGGGTGATTTTTGTTATCATTTTGTGATAATAAATGGCTTTATATGATCACTATCCTTAAATAAATGTTTTTTTTGGCACGTTCAGTCATATTTTCAATATCAATGCCACAATTTCTGCCAGGGTATGCAAACTTTTGAGCACAACCATATATTGAAGCCACATGAAAATGCCTTCTCCCTGCTGTAGATTACTTTATGCTTTTTTTCAATTTCGGCTTTGGGTATATGTGCCCCATGGCAATGTCCAGCTGCCTATATCTACTTTTATTTAAATAGTTTGAACCCTACAAAAGGCACAAATATCATCAAAATTTGCTCCACATCGACTTTAATGAGGTTCTGGGCAAAATTTTGATTTTACAAATGTTGAGGATGCTTTGCAAAACTGGTTGCCAATCGAATCTGGGGAGATTTGCTAATCCCTAATTCATTTTATTAGTATTAGCAGCAAATGTTCTTGAATTAAAATGAGCTGGTTTTTTTTAAAAGAATGCTCTATGCTTTTTAATATCTCTAATTTCTTATTAGGAAAAGCTTGGATATTCTCCTTCCAATGTCCATGTGATTGGACACAGTCTGGGGGCGCACGCTGCTGGAGAGGCTGGAAAGAGAATGAAAGGCATTAGCCGGATCACAGGTGACAACTGACGGGGGGGGGGGGGGGGGCTACACAGATAGGATAACCCAGTGTAAACCCTTTACATTTTTATGTTCTGTTGTGGTATTCTGACCTTAATGCACGCCTTGCAGCATTTTTTCAACCGAAATTCACATTATGTTCAACACGCCTCGCTGCTGCCAGGGTGTCTGGGCACCTATAACTTTAATTGTATTTAATTTATTGCAGTCCCCACTTTTTAGGACTGGTGAGCTGTAATATATTACATTTTTCTTCTTGGGTTTAGATATCCTTTAAAACTATCTGATTCAGCTTACCACAGGCTATTTATTATCTTGACCCTTGGTATAAAGTTCCACATTGCATGGCTTCACTGACTGTCTGGTATGTGTGTTGACTGGCAGTTGGTGGACGTAGACATGAGAAACCAATGTCTACATTTCCTTTTTGTTCACTTTTACTAGTGACATATTCACATTTGCAGTTGGAATTCCTTCTTAGTTTTTTTTTTTTTTTTAATTGTGTTTTTTTCCCATGAGACATAGAAAAAAATGGACGAGGTGATTGTAGCCATAAGGCCTCATACAGACGGGCGTATCTAAAAAAATAAACAAAACGTCGGGTCCGATGTCAAGGAAAAAAAGTCGACGTTATGCATTGGCGTTTTTGAGCGTTAGTGAGCGTCGGCGTCAATAGGCGTTTTTTTAAAAAAATCATCCCTCTGCTATTTTTCAACCTAAAAACGTCGGCGTCAAAAAACGCCAGAAAACGCTGGTACAATATTAGGTGGCGTTAGTTGGCGTTTGTTGGCGTCGGCGTCAAAAAACGTCAAAACGTTACAGCCTCAGAACGCGATGGCCATGGGTTCTACTTTCTGCTCACTAACGCCGACGCCACCTACAGCTCAAAAACTCCGACGTTTTTATGGGGCCATTGACTAACATGGAGAGCTGCAAAAAATGCCAGAAAACGCCGGCGTCAAAAAACGTCCGTGTGTATGAGGCCTATTAGTGCAATTGTGCCAGAGAAAACTGAGTACTGTCCGTGATACTTTTTTTTATTTCGGGGTGTGTCCCCTTCTTCAAGGTCCAAGCAGTACCGATTCACAAAAGTTTTAGCAGAATGTTAAAAAAGAAGGAAAAAAATGAGAAAAAAAATCTCTGAGTGAAAGGAAACAAAAAGGAAAATCAATGAAAGGTAATGAAACTAGCTGCAGAGTCAGTGAGGTAAGACAGGCAGAGTTATAGACTGGGGGGGGGGGGGGGTGACAGTCACAGAGGGGGTTGAAAAACTTTAGAATAATGAGTAAGAAAACCTATAAGTTTAAACCGTTATTTTTTGTGTCAAAAAGAAGAATCATTCTTAGTTCAAAGTTCAAATATCATGGGATCACCAGAGGTGTATCTAAAACCTTCAGGGCCCCAGTGCAAGAAATTATGAAGGTCCCCCCTGACCCCTGGCCAGGGCCCTTCCCTCTTCTCACTGATCCTGGGGCCCTTTACTCCCATCGCGGGTTCCTTTATTATGGTCCCACAGCAGCATGGACCCCCCATGGTGGTGAAATGCCAGGGCCCGGTCGCAATTGCAACCTTTGCCATCCTGATCGTTCCCTTACTGGTGTCAGTAGTTTTTCACTTTTATTTTAATTTTATTATTTTTTTACCATTTCATTTTATTTCTTTTACAAACAAATAAATAATAAACAAATAAATCTTCTGAACAAACCTCAGACCTCAATCTCCATCTGTGTAGCCTCAGCTGCACAGAATGAATGGACAGGAATAGTTGAGTACAAAGCCTAGCATTCATTCAGAAATGGAAGTATAGTAAAAACAGTTTACTATGCTTCAGTTATGAATGAACCAATTGGTACCAATCACTGACTCTGTCCATTCAGAAAAGGAAGGAGCCGGTAAATGACAAATCATCTCTCTATCATCTACAGCAGCTGGCAGGAGAGAGGAGGGAGAAGACAGCAGCTCTGTTGGGGGGACCAGGGAAGCACACAGGGACCCTGGGAACAGCAGAAGGAGGAAAATGGAGGAGATTGGTTCTTCTAAATGCCGCCCCTTACATCCCTCCTATCCAGGTGTACAGGGGAAGTACATGGGCCCCCTGGAGCATGGGGCCCGGTTGCAATCGCAACCCCTACAACCCCTATCGTTACGCCCCTCTCTGCCTGTCTTATCTCATTGACTCTGCAGCTAGCTTCATTACCATTTGCCTTATACATCGATTTGTGTTTGTTTGTCTTTCATTTTTTTTTTCCTTTCCCTCAGAGATTTTTTTCTCTTTTTTGCTTCTTTTTTAACATTCTGCTAAAACTTTTGTGAATCAGTACTGCTTGGACCTTGAAGGAGGGGAGATACCCCGAAAGCTTGTCCTGAAAAATTGTATGTTAGTGCAAATAAAAAAGTGTCGCGGACAGTACTCAATTTTCTCTAAAAAAAAATGGAACAATTCTAATGGTTAAATATTTGCAGTTCATTTAGCGTTGTTCTCAGTTTGTTTCACAGATTTGTACAAGAATGTCAAACTTTTGATGCTTTTGCTTTGCACAGTTGTTCCTGGGATGTACTGTAATGCTATGGCTGGTGGAAAGGCCTGGTGTGACCCTTATGGGAAGATAATGTTTCCTTGGGGTGGAGTCTTATGGATCAGAGGGACTGTACAGGCCAATAGATGGGGATGTTAATAAGAAAATCTGCAAAAATTGTATCTTGTATGCTTATTTGATCAGGTCTGGACCCCGCTGAGCCGTACTTCCAGGACACACCCGAGGAGGTCAGGTTGGATCTGACGGATGCTAAATTCGTTGACGTCATCCACACTGATGCCGGAGGTCTCCTGACCGACTTGGGTCAGTATTAATGAATAATCGCAATAATATTAAAAATAAAAATACATCTTCATGATAATGTGCCCTTTGATGTAAATTATAGGGATGTGTAATTACTATGGTAGCTAAATGTAGTGATTCATCTACAGACCTAAGACCTCAAGGCCACCAGAGCCCCAGTCATACTTTTTGTCGTTGCTTTTAGTCAGAGACTTTAAAGTCCAATACAGAAGTCACCACTTGTCATTGCAATGCAGATTACATAATAGGGTTAATTTACTAAAACTGGAGAGTGCAAAATCTAGTGCAGCTCTGCATAGAAACCAATCGGCTTCCAGTTTTTTTTTTCTTTAATAGAACAGGCTGAAATCAGAAGCTAATTGGTTTCTATGCAGAGCTGCACTAGATTTTGCACTCTCCAGTTTTAGTAAATTGACCCCCCTTGTATTATGAACATGGGTTTAAGCACTATGTTTTGCTGCAATGGCCCTACTGAAACCTTCACCAACTACAGGACTACAATTCCCAGCATGCCACATCTGACTGAATCTTGTAGTATTGTATAGTTCAATACTGACAACTGTTAAGGTTAACCTGACGCCATCATAGACTAAAAGCATGAGAGCTTAGTGAATGTGGTAAAACTCTGTTGATTTCCATCATTCAATTATGTTCTAGCAAAAATGCTTTTTTTTTAAATCTTCCTTGCAAGCAAGTACATATTCTTTGCAAAGTGAAACTGCATCACATTCACTAAGCTCTGGGGCAAAATTCCTAGTAAAGTGTAACTTCACAGCCTATTGGCCCTTAGTAAATCAACCCCAAAGTTTTGCTAAAAAAGAAAGACTTTTCTCCAGTTGCCAGAGAGTGTAATTCCTGTGCATACAAATCATCAGTGGCCACTCAATGTCCCAAGAGGAGTGCCAGGGGAACCAGAAGAATCGGCTATGATGGGGGGGGTGCAGTGGTGACAGTATCTTGGACCCATTATCGCTTTAGAACAGCACAGAAGGAAGTAGTAGTAGCAATAGTAATAGATTTGTAGTATGTAGATATTAGTAGTAGGTAGTAGTAATAGTATAATAGTTGTTGGTAGTAGGTAATAGTAGAGTACTAGTAGTAGAAGAGTAGTAGTAGTACAGTAGTATTAGGTGGTAGTAGTAGTAGTACAGTAGTAGTAGGTTGTAGTAGTAGTGATAGAGAAATAGTAGGTAGTAGTACTAGTAGAATAGTTGTTGGTAGTAGGTAATAGTAGAGTAGTAGTAGTAGAAGAGTAGTAGTAGGTAGTATGAAGTAGTAGAAGGTAGTAGTAGTAGTAGGTTGTAGTAGTGATAGAGAAATAGTAGGTAGTAGTAGTGTGCAGTTTAGTACTTGCAAACTATGGTGAAAGTTCACTTCCACCAACAAGTTAATTCTACCTTTACTTCCCACCTTCTTATACAAATGTATCCTACATTTATTACATTGTACAGCCTTTTCTGCCATGAAAATGTACCTTGCAGGTTTGGGGATGAGTCAGGTCATCGGTCATGTGGATTTTTTCCCTAATGGTGGTGTGGAAATGCCTGAATGTCAGTCCTACAGGAATGTTGACGTTACCAAAGAAGAAATCTTGAGTGATCCAAGTAAGTCATTGGCATACATTAACAGGTCTGTAACATGTAGAGTGGATATAATGGATGAATCCCAGTAGTGGTAGACTGCTTTGAGGGTCAGCCCACTCAGAAAGAATATGTCAGTGTTTGGTATGTGTTGGAAACCAATCACAGTCTCTATCTCTCAGAAATTCCATTAGTGAGATCCCTGTGCTGTGTTCTCAGCTTTGCACACCTACTGTGCCCATTATGTGTAGTTTCCACCATCTCAGAACTGAGTCCCTGGCACTGCACACTTGATGTACCCATTATGCGAGGCTCCTATCATCCCTGTGCGGAGTTCCCAGATCAGCCTACCTGTTGTGCCCATTGTGAGGGGTTCCAACCATCCCTGTGCTGTGTTCCTGGGTCTGAGGGTGCCCGGTGGGGTGAACCTTATCTTCTTCCTGCTTCTTCTCCCTTTCTTGTCTTGTTTTTCCCCCCTTTATTCTTTCTCGTGTTATGACTAGGGTAGCCGTACCACATTTTGTACCATTTATGAAAATAACCCCAACCTAATCAAAAGGGGTCTGCCAACATCCCATTCAAGTAGTAGCGAAAAGGTACTCCCCCAGTACATATAGCGGGACTTTAAAGGCAGTACAATGAAATTATAAAAAATACATTTTATTCCAGAAAAAGGAGGAACACAGAATTACAAACATGTGTCAAATCACATATATTGATAAAATCATCAAGACCAAAGTTGTTACATTCCAGAGCTGGTACATGAAAGCGGTGTGGTTCATGTGTAGAGATGGAATCCTGATGGGTAAAGGCCCGACATGTTTCGGGATGGACTACCCTTCTTCAGGGGCCAATTAGTAACCCATGTACATATTCTGAAAGACATCATATCATTATACACTGGTATTACATGCGACAGGGTTGGGGGTATGGGAACAAAGTCATGGAGGGCAACTCACCCCACACCAGAAGTAGAGGTCATACCGCATATCCAGAGCCACCTCTGAAAGGATGAGAGAGGAACAGAATCCCCATGTGATGTTAGGAGAGCAGGGAACAGGGAGACCCCCACCGGTCAGG
>BLSH010278243.1:52348-63026 GCA_018402905.1 Glandirana rugosa
GCCCCCCCCCCCCCCCCCCCCACTGGGAGAATACAATGTCTCTGCAGCAGGGATTCCCCTGTCAGCACTGTGTGTGTTGATGGGGAAATCATGCACGTTTATTTCCTGCAACCTGCGGTTGGGGATTTGGATCTCTGCAGAGAGACAACTGCTTCTCTGCAGCATTCAGCAGTTGACAGAGGACAGGCCTCGGGCTGTGGTTAATTTTTGATTTTTTAAGAAAATGAACTGTAAGACATTGAAAACATTTTTGATACGTCTGTATCTGTATATTTAACAGATTTAGGCCTCATGCACACAGGACATTTTTATGGCTGCTGTTAGGGGCGCCTGATGATTTTTTTTACTGCCTCTAAACTCCCCTCCATGTTAGCCTAAGTGTCCATGTACATATAAACTGTTAGAGGCGTTTGGAGGCATAAGTGTTTAGGGGCAGTAGAAAAATAGGACAGCCTGTGCGTCCAGGAGCAGAGACTGTTGAGTTTTAAAAATGCAAAACGCTAAAAAACGCGGCTAAATTATAGGGAGTGTTTTTACTATAAAAATGCCCACAAACGATAGCCCCCAAAAAAGCGCATTAACACCCATAAACGGCTAAAAGCTCGGTTTTACAGTTGCTTTTTCCTGGCAGCAGTGCTGCCGTTTTTTAAACGTCCTGGGTACATGAGCCCTTAAACTGATGGTTCCGATTTTTCTGGTGTTCCCCTCCCATAAATCGGTGTTATATTGCAATGCTACTACTATTATTATTTTCTTGTTTTATCATGATTTCAATAGGCTGATTAACTGCTGAAAGTTTAATATAATATTTGCATTTATTTTCAGATAAAAACACCTCGACCGCAAACCAGGAATCGCTTTCAAAAGGCACCTGAGTTTTACTGAGAAATAAATCTTATTCTGGGAAATCAGTGTCTCGTGATCTGTGTCAAAAGTAAAAGTTTAATCTGCTTACATTTTGCCTTCACTGGTCTCTCCATCCACCTCTATTGCACAATAATGTTACCCAATGTAAACACAATGGGTAGATAAAGCACAAGTTTGTGGCCTGTAAACAAAATGTCTTAAAAAAGTATGTGCATAATCAAACGAATATGAAGAATGCAATTCAAACATAACGTGTATATAAAAAGGAAAAAAAAAACAACAAGAGAGTGAACATATGTCGGCACTCTCTTAAGTTCCAAAAAGTCTATGTGAAAGAAAATATAATTCAGTAGAGTAAATGGGCTGAATTGAAAACACATCCAATTGTCTTGTGAGTCCCAAATTGAACAGATACCAATCCCAAGATGTGTGAACCCTTTAGTATGAAGACACCACTGTGCTCAAAGGTAATAAAATCGGCTGCTTACCAGACCCACATAGGTCACAAGCGTGTGTGCTGATCCACAACTTAGAGATGCCTTCCTCTGTCTACCAGATCTCAGAGATTCATGATGGACAACAGCTCCCAGTGTGGGCGCTAGTGTTGCCACCTCATCCCTTTAATCCAGGACACATATGAATTACACAGGTTGTTCTGAAGCTAATTTAATGCAGATGAGGCACCAAGTGAATGTAATTACCACCGTAATCAGCCACAGAACCTGTGTAATTCATATGTGTTCAGTTTTAGGGATGAGGTGGCAAACCTAATGGGCGCTCATCTGCAGCTGATGAAATGGATTGCCGGGCCACAATTTTTTTGCTGTAACATTTTTTAAAGCGGAGGTCCGAGGGCTAAAAAAAAAATTAAAAGTCAGCAGCTACACATACAGTAGCTGCTGACTTTTAATATTAGGACACTTACCTGTCCTGGAGTCCAGCGATGTCGGCACCCACCGCCGATCTTCAGATCGGGGGACGGGTGCAGCCGCCTCCATCGCGGGTAAGGGAACCCGGACGTGTAAGCAGTACAGCTTCACGCCGGGCACCTTACTGCGCATGCGCAAGCTCTGCCGCGCTCTGCTACTGGCCAGGCGGCCAGTAGCAGAGCGAGCAGGGAGGAGGGAGCCGGGCTTCTGACGTCAGCGGCCGCGTCCGCCGGCCAGAGCTCCCGGAAGTGTGGAAAAGGACACCTGTCTAAAGACAGGTGTCCTCTTCCCCCTCCCCCCCGAAAGGTGCCAAATGTGACACCTAAGGGGGGGAGGAATCCAACCAGCGGAAGTTCCACTTTAGGGTGGAACTCCCCTTTAAGTGCTTTTTTAACCGGTTCCCGACTGACTACCGCATTTTTACTGCAGCAATGTGTCGCTGTCTCGCAAATCACCGTATATAATCGGCGATTCATGGACGTGCAGCTAGAGGGCGCCACCGCACTCTGGAAGAGTGTGCTCGCGGCTCTGGCGGACTCGATATCCACCGGCGAGCCACGATGACCTGCCAGAGGGAACGAACGGGGAACCGCCGAAGTAAACATGGCGGTTCCCCGTTCTGAAAGGCGGCATGTAAGAGATCTACTGATCCCTGTCACTAGGATCAGTTAGATCTCTTATGCCCCTGACAGCCCAGCCCCTCACAGTTAGAACACGCCTAGGGAACACAGTTAACCCCTAGATTGCCCCCTGCAGGTTAACCCCTTCACTCCCAATTATATTTATACAGTAATCAGTGGATATTTAAATTTCTGATCGCTGTATAAATGTCATTGGTCCCAAAAAAGTGTCAAAAATGTCCAACATGTCCGCCCCAACATCAAAGTCCCTATAAAAATTGCCGCCATTACCAATAAAAAAAAAGAGAAAAAATGTAAAAACGGCAGAAATGAATTCTCATGTTTTGTAAACGTGGCAACTATTGCGCAAACCAATCAATAAACGCAGATTGTGTTTTTTTTTTACCAAAAATATGAGGAAGAATATAAATCAGCCAAAACTGATGAATAAATTTGTTTTTTATATATATTTTTTTTTTAGATTTGGATTTTAGCAAAAGGTAAGAAATATTGTTTTTTTTGCAAAATTGTCGCTCTTTTTTTTGTTTATAGTGTTGATCAGAAATGACACAGAGGTGACCAAATACCACCAAAAGAAAGCTCTATTTGTGGGGAAAAAAGGACACAAATTTTGTTTGGGTACAACGTCACACGACCGCATAATTGTCAGTTAAAGCAACACAGTGCCGAATCGCAAAAAGTGCTCTGGTCCTATAGTGGGAAATCTTTCCGGGGGTGAAGTGGTTAAATACATTCATTTTTATCTAAACATAATGCAGTCTTCCAGATAAAATTGTATTCCATGTAGTCAGAAGATCAAATGAAGATCCAACATGTTTTGTGGGTCCATCATGACTAAGAAGACATAATAAAGGAGTATTTAAACCAATAAAATATGTGTTATTTCATTAAACTTACATAAAATAACAACCAATATATACATAAGAAACAGCATAAAATAAGATCAATACGTAAAAAACGACTATTGGTACGAGAAAACATGCTAGAAAAAGATGATCTCTACTGCAGCGATTGCCGCTAGCTTCCAGATCCTGTGCTGAGAGACTACCTTGCTGCATTGTGAACAAAGGAGGCCTGTCATTCGGCACATGCACCATTCAGAGAACAACACAATGATGTCACAATCTCCACCATGTCCAATTAGTGCTGCATTCATTGAGCAAATGCAAAGTATTCCATGAAGGGTGCCTGTGCTGAAAGAATGACCTCCTGTATTCACAATGTAGCAGTTCATATGTGTTCGGGTTTAAAGGGATGAGGCGGCAACCCTTGTAGCAGCCCAGCATAAGGTCCAGAAGTTGGTGGAGATCACTGGTGTAGTGATGTCTACTGTAGTGGTTCGCAGCTTCTAGGTATGGTCTATATATATAGTTACATTGTCCAAGCTGAAACAATGTAACTATGTATAAATATCCATACCTGGAATTTAGCTTTAGGGCCCTTTCACACTGCTCCGCTGGAAAACCATGCGGTAAAAAATGCATATGTACGCCAAACGGCGGATGCAACTAGAAGAGTTATAAATGTGATCCATCATGCTGAAAGAACCAGAACGCCTTCTCTGCTTCTAGCTTTAGACGCAGAGAAGGCGTTCGACAGGGTGCACTAGAGTTACATGTCTGCAGTATTGTCAAAATTTGGGTTTTCAGGACACATCAAGTCAGCCATATCCTCTCTGTACTCACACCCATCAGCACAAGTATACACCACAGGAGCAATTTCCAAACCCTTTGGAAACTCCAACGGGACGAGGCAAGGATGCCCACTTTCCCTAACAATCTTTAATTTGATAATCGAACCACTAGCAGAAGCTATTAGAGCGCACCCACTAATAACAGGTTTCGTATTCAAGAAACAACAACATAAAATAAACGTATTTGCAGATGACGTCATTCTAATGCTAACAAAACCGCTGCAATCTATAACACACGCACATCAACTTCTACAACAATTCAGCAATATTTCATACTACAAAGTTAACACAACGAAGTCCACAATACTAGAACTAGGGATTTCCCAGGAAACTAAACTCCTCATTCAATCTAAAGTCCCCTACCCATGGAGCACAAAAGAATTGCAATACTTAGGCATACGCCTAACCCCCAAAGTATCACAACTAAACCACGTCAACATGACCCCCCTGATATCCAAAATCTCGAATGAACTAGAGAGAATAGCAAAGGTAGAGCTCTCATGGGGTGGCAGGATAGCCGCCTTTAGGCCTCATACACACGGACGTTTTTTGACGCCGGCGTTTTCTGGCGTTTTTTGCAGCTCTCCGTGTTAGTTAATGGCCCCATAAAAACGCCAACGTTTTTGAGCTGTAGATGGCGTCGGCGTTAGTGAGCTGAAACTAGAACCCACGGCCAGTGCGTTCTGAGGCTGTAACGTTTTGGCATTTTTTGACGCCGACGCCACAATATGCCAACAAACGCCACCTAATATTATACCGCCGTTTTCTGGCGTTTTTTGACGCCGATGTTTTTAGGTTGAAAAATAGCAGAGGGATGATTTTTTTTTTAAAAACGCCTATTGACGCCGACGCTCACGAACGCTCAAAAACGCCGATGCATAACGCCAAAAAACGGCGACTTTTTTTCCTTGACGTCGGGCCCGACGTTTTGTTTATTTTTTTAGAAACGTCCGTGTGTATGAGGCTTTAAAATGAACATTCTTCCTCAACTACTATATCTCTTTAGGAACCTGCCTACCCCACTCCCTAACAAATACATAACAAAAATAGATAACATGATGTCCAAATTCATCTGGAAGGGGAAACGCCCTAGATGTCCAAAACAATTCCTGTTCTGCCACAAATCCCTAGGAGGAGCAGGTATACCGAATATTAGCAAATACTATAAAGCGACAAGGCTAACCGCCATTAAACAATGGTTTCAAAAAGAAGAACCACCTCTTTGGCAAGAAATAGAATCAGCATTGTCCCCCACAAAAGACTTATTCTGGTTACTTGTCACAGACCTGTGGACACCCTGGGAACTAGATACCCTTCCTATCCCAGTGCAAGCATCACTTAATTTGACATCGCCCAACATACGGAAATACCCATAACAGTACTAAAAGCCAACATCCCAATGCTCCCCACAGCTCAACTAAATACAAAAGGCCTCTACAACATATCTCAACTATATGATAGGGATTCACTGAAATCCACAACTTCTGTAATAAACCAATATGGCTTTCAACCAAAAGACATGTATACAATCACAAGACACTTCTAACGAATTCAGAAATATGGAACCACTTCCAACCCTCAAATAAAATACCCCCTAGCATCTCCTTATTCTATGGCATACTCCAAAACAACTCTGATATGCAGAAATCAAAACCCATGCTCAAATGGGAAACAGACCTCAAACACCCAATCACTCCAGAACAATGGAAAAAAGCCATACAATCAGTACGGTACTCATCTCATTGCGAAGCACACTGGGATATGTCCCTTAAGATTTGGCATAGATGGTACTATACACCATTTAAGATTGCACGATTCTATCCCACAAGTTCTCCCCTATGTTGGAGGAATTGTGGACAAGTAGGGAATATCTTACACATCATATGGGAATGCCAAATGCTAACAAGTCTATGGAATCAGATCTTTAAAATCATAGCACAATGTACAGGCATACTAAATAGTCCCAAACCAGCATTAGCTATACTAAACGTGGGGATTGACTTATATCCCAAATACTTCTGGCCAATGATCACACATGTGCTGATAGCAACTAGAGCCTCAATACTACAAAGGTGGAAAACACCTCAGATACCGAATGTGTCGGACATAAAGCACATGGTACACTCCCATAGGATGCATGAACAAGCACTAGCCATTAACTCTCTGTCAGCAGACAAGTTCCGGAAGGAATGGGAGATATGGCCATATTCCTAGTCTCATATGATATCTGAAAGAATAAGAAACCTTGGTACATGGGTTACTTGGTGCATCTAAACCAACCAATGAATGTGAGTGTTACTTGTGCGCCTCACAGCAATTAAAATAAAACGGGAGACACATAGAGGGAACAACAGCCACCTACAACAACAAACTCCCATAGAGGGATATATAGGAGAAAGGGCAGCTAGTGTTCTAAAAACAATGCCCAAGACCCTGAAGAAAATAATAAAGATGAAGCTACGAGGCGCACAGGTGGCACAGCGCAACACTATGTAATAAACGTTTAAATGGGGTCCGTAAGTTGTTTACCTTTTCTCTTTCCTTTTCTTCAATGTTATTTCTTAATTGCATATCTTGATACCTATATTTCTATTTCTATAACTATATGTACTGGTACAACAGCCTATTATGATGATCATTTACATAGTTATGGGAAAACGACGACTACTGTGACACTAAATGTATCATTGTAATCTTTACAACCTTTGTAACATTGTTAACATTATATAAAATTTTCAATAAAAACTATTGACTTAAAAAAAAAAAATGCATATGTGTTTGTGTTTTTGGTGCGTTTTCTGGTTGCCTGACTCCCAGCATGCACCTGTAGCACCCTCTACTTAGGTAGTGTGCTAGAGGTAGGATTTTTTTGTTAGGTTAGGTAAATTTGGGCAGGCTGGGCTGCCAGCTAGACCAGTTTTGGTTTGTGGGCTGAAAGAGGCTCAGTGTAGCAGCTGGTGACTCACAAGCAGTGTCACTTCTGGGTTACCTGCCTCCAGGGCTTTTTTTCTCAGGGAATAGGTGCAGGAACTCCCCCCTTCAGAGCCCCCCCTTGTCTACGCACCCTATTCACCTCCAAGCACCATTCCTTGGTTCCGCCCCCTACCCACCTCCCAGTACTGGCCCAAGTATTATTTTGTGGTGCTAAATAATTTGTACGGAATTTGCTCTTGCCTAATAACAAGAAAAGCAGTAAAATAGATCCCCTGGAGCCAGCAACAATAGATCCCTCACACAACAATAGACTCCCCCAGCAACAAGGGACCCCACCCCAACAACAATAGGTCCCCCCAAGCAAGAATAGATACTCCAGCAACAATAGTTCCCACACAACAATAGACCACCTCCCATACAGCATCAATGGACTGTGTCCACAACAAAATACCACTCCAGCAAGAAAAGATCCACCCCAGCAACATTAGACCCCCCCCCAAGCAGCCAGCATCAATAGACTCTCAAGCAGCCAGCAACAATAGATCTCTCCCTCCATAGTAGATCCCTACTAGCAACATAAGACCCCCAGCAACCATAACTTTTCCCACCAGCAACAATAGTCCCTGACACAAAACAGATCCCCACTAGTGACAATAGATCCCCCAGCAGCCAGCATTAATAGACCCTCCAGCACACCCCTTGCTGTTACATACATTCAGTGCTGGAGGTGCCGGAACTGCGTTCCCCCACATTCCTGCTGAAAAAAAGACCTGCCTGCCTCTTGCTTTGAAAAGGTGCTGGAAGAAGAGGAGGGGAAGAGAGATATTGCTGTCTGGGGTATTCACAGGAGCCCTGACCAATCCCCAATCTGGACTGGCAGGGGGTAGGCCTCCTTAAGTACCTAGGGTCAGCCCAGCTGGGGAGGAGAGTTTGGGTGGAAGAATTTAAGATGGAGTGCTAGCTGTCAATGGCCTTTGAGGGAGCCCCCCCCCCCAGTCTGGGGGGGCGCGTGTCCTTGGGATGGAGCTCGGGAGTTGAAAGGACCCCTGTACAAACTACAGGGATGTCCTGACCAGGAGCAGGAGAAAGGTAGTGGAAGGTACTGCCAGGCAAAGTCTCCAAGAGGGATCCACCAGGTGTTGGTGAGTGGCACACATCCTAGAAACGCTGGGGAGGCACACTGGAGCGGATTGCGTCAGGGAGAGACAATCTGAGATGGGTGTAGAGCCAGTGTGGACTGTGGTGTCATGGGCAGTTTAGTTTGGGTTGCTGCAGCCAGGAGGGCTGGCAGGGTCTGAAGAGGACTTACTAGGATCAATAGTCCACCAAGGACAGCTAGTGCTAAACAACCCAGACTTTTCTGGTTACACTACAGGGGCCCACAGTCCCTGCCTGCAAGAGGCATTTTTGCAAGGCCTGGCTGGAACTAGAGTCAGGCCTAATCATGTGCTAGCTGTGCCTGAGGAGAAGTGATGTACTGGCGAGAGTAAGGCCCCTTTCACACAGCGTTCCGTTCAGGTCCACCTGTCCGTTTTCCAGGCAGACCTGAACGGACACCCCATTCTCCTCAATGGAGCGGCGGATGTCAGCGGAGACATGCAGTCACTGCTTCCAGTTTCTTTGGGTGAGTGGCCACTCCAGTAGCTGACACCACATGACCTAAATAGGTAACTGAAGTGCGATAGAATTGACACTTCTTTATAGACAACTTCAATCCCTCTTCATGGAGCCTCTCAAATACCTTCTCTAGCCTTGCTTTGTGCTCTTCCTGAGTTCTTCCAAACGCAATGATGTCATCCAAGTACACCAGAACCTCCACCAAATTCATGTCTCCCAAGGTGTTTTCCAGCAGTCTCTGAAAAGTAGCTGGAGCTCCCATCAACCCTTGTGGCATTCTGTTAAATTCATAGAACCCCAACGGACATATGAAAGCTGTCTACTCCTTGTCTTCTGCACACATGGATATCTGATAATATCCACTCTTCATATCCAGTACACTGAATCACTTGTCTCCCGTCAGGCACTGCAAAGCATCTTCAATCCTAGGAGTGGTATACTGATCAGGGATGGTTCTTTGATTGAGAGTTTTGTAGTCAATGCACATTCTTTCTTACCACCACTATGGGGGACTCCTGGATTCCTGAATTACACCAGACCTTTTTAATTCAGCTAACTGCTCCCTCAAATCTTCTAAATCACTGAGTGGAATGCTCCGAGTCCTTTCTCTAAATGGCTTCTCCTCTTGAAGGCGTGTTCGATGGTGAACATCCCAAATCAAAGTCATCAGTGGCAAAAATTCTCTCCCACCGCTGTAGTTGAGACTTCATTCTTTCCTTCCATGCAGGAGGTAGGCCAGCAGCACAATCTTCCAATTCCTTCTTTAAACCTTGCAGACTCTTTCCTTTCTGTTCTTCTACAGGTGTCAGTGGTGTGGCCGCACTCACTTGACCTACAGACATCCTGGCCTTGAATGTCACTGGGTGACTGGAAACATTTTGCAAGCTGATCAACACTTTTTTCTTATTCCTCAACAAAGCCTTGATGGGAACAATTTCAGGGACCATAACCAGTCCTTCGGCTTCAGTTTGTGCATCGGTCTCCAACACTACAAAAGGTCCAGGATGATCCCACATAAGCTTCACAGTGGCCTTCAAATAAGTAACTTCTCCAGGCTGAAGCACCTTCTCTCTGGTGTCTAACTTCCATAATCGACCCACTCCATGAGCTGGGGCCCTCTTTTCCTGGATCACTAGCTGACAGGCTTGATTTAGTGTAGGGTGAATCTTTGCAGGTACAGTCCCATCTTCTCCTATCACTTTCTCCAAAAGACATCGTACCAAGTCAGTATTAGTTCCAATGATCATGGAATTGCGTTCTGCCCCCACTGACCTGGGACATACTACAGCCAGGGTATGAAATGTTTCAACTCTTCCATCCATTGTAGCCATCATATGGGAAGCAATTAGTTCCAAGGCCCCAAATTTCCAATTCTTCTAATTTATTCAGAGGGCTATGTTGCAAAAACTGATCATAAAAATCCCTATACAGAAGAGTGACTTGGGCTCCAGTGTCTAGCAGGGCTCGAGTGTAAATGCCTTCCACTTGAACTGATGCAATAGGGGATGGCCCCACCAACTTCTCTGGTAAAGTAACTTTCTTTATCTCGTGACTACTTCTCTTGTGATCACTCCGGGAAAATCTAATTCTAGCCCTAGTAACCGACCCAGTATTGACTCCCTGTGCCTGGCCCTCAGACCCCAGTGACGGGTTAAAAGTCTTTTTCTTCCTTGGACTTGTTTTTCTGGGACTCCTCTTCTTTGGACTTCTCAGTTTTCTGGAGCTCAGATTCGTCTGGTTCCCAGTTGGCTCCTGCACTGAGACCCTTTGAAGTTCCCTGCCGGCTGAGTGGCTAATATCTTTTGTAATGCTTTCAATAATTCAGCCATGTAATTTAATTGTTCTTCAGTCTTCGGGCACTTCCGTTTGAAATGACCAGACTCCCCACACTTAAAGCACTTCCTGAGATCACCCCCATCTGTCTGAGTAGATCCTCTAACTTCCATAACTCTCATTAGGGTTTGTTGTAGCCGGCCCTGTGCCTGAGCCACTTGGGC
>BLSH010278267.1:55855-68789 GCA_018402905.1 Glandirana rugosa
GGCTTGAAGCCCTGTTTCAGGCCCAGGCCCAGGCCTGCCTTGGTCTTGCTAGCGTGCCTGTTGCTTGGGGTAACTTTAGTTACCCCTGGGCTTGAAAATCCGTGTTTTTACCGACATTGTTTCAGGACCGTTCAGGATCTCCAGACGTTTTCATTCCTTTTACCCCCATTCCCATCCCGTTCACGGGATGTTTTTTTACCCCTGTCCCTTTATTGAAATTTATAAATTTTTTTTTATTTTTGTATTTTTTTCGTTTTTACCTCCACTTACACCTAGTAGAAGTTTGACACAGACTTTTCATAATTAATTGCCATCTTCGGTATATTGTCACCTCCATTTTTGCTTTTTTTATGTTTTTATTTTTTTTTAAATATTTAAAGTTATTTCCCTGTCCCCATTTTTTTGTAGGGCACTTGCCCTACCCTTACCCCCATTTTCCTTACTTTTGCAGACCTCTAGGACTTGCCAGGACTTTGTTACAGCCATTTTTGTGCCTAAAAGTTCGGGTCCCCATTGATTTCAATGGGGTTCGTTGTCCGTGCGATCGTTCTGGTTCCGTCCGGACCCGGACCCGGACTTTGTCCCGAAGTTCGGAGGGACCAGCAGAACCCGAACTTCCAGAGGTTCGCTCAACTCTACTCGTGACCCCAGACTTCACAAAAGAGTTTGTTGTTCAAACCGATGCCTCTGAGGTGGGACTAGGTGCTGTTCTGTCCCAGATCAGAGACGGTGAGGAGCGCCTTGTTGTCTACTTAAGCAGGAATCTTAATAGGTATGAAAGGAATTATGCCATTGTGGAGAAGGAGTGCCTGGCTATCAAGTGGGCCTTAGAGGGCCTAAAATACTACCTACTGGGAAGGTCATTGAGGCTAGTCACCGACCATGCCCCGCTTAAGTGGATGTGTAACAACCAGGAGAAAAAAATAGCCGGGTGACTAGGTTTTCCTGGCCCTACAGCCGTTTAAATTCTCAGTGGAACACCGGGTCGGAAGGCTCCAGAATAACACTGATGGCCTTTACCGGGCCAACAGGATGGTCGGGACAGTTGCTCCGCCCCAGGGGCTTGAGCAGAGGGGGGATATGTGATGTTATGCGAGGCGCAATAATGGATGAGCGATACTTGTCACCTCACATGCAATCATGTTGATGCAACTAGTGAGAGTCCGACCCGGGTTTTGACAGCCACTGTGGCAGAGCTGGCTTTGGTCCACACAAACCCTCTCCACCTGCATTTAATGACCAGGAAGAGAGCAGAGGCAAGCTCTGTCCTGGATCTCAGTGGGAGAAAGCTGAGTGAGCTCTCTGTGCTAATTTGGACTCAAACATCAAGGTTTGCACTGTGCTTATGTTTTGTGGGTGTCGGGGACAGCCCCTCACTGTATAGAGAGGAACTTGTTTGTTTAGTTTAGAGCCGGATGGGAGGTTTTGTTTTCTGTTTTTTTATGTGTCTTGAGCTTGCAAACCTGTAATAATAAACCTGGCAAGCCACCAGATTTTAAAGAAACTGACCTCCATGCTGAATCTTTTCCTCTGAAAAGTGATCCCCACAAGCTAATCTCCCACACCCTACATTAAAGGCAATGTTTTCTGGCTGGTTCTGCGGAGCTGCCTGTCTGTGCCTTTTTTCAGTGCAGCCACTCCTGTGTTCTCTGCTACCACTGGCTGCCTTTAATTCTCCGGTCTCTGCTGTTCACATGGCATCAAACAGTGTGTAGATCCTGGCTCTTTCCCTTCACCCCATTGGTGTTGCTGTGTTTGTTCATGAGTAGAGTTGAGCGAACCCGGACTGTAAAATTCGGGTCCGTACCGGACTTTGGGGTGTCCGTGCCCCGAACCCGATCCCAGACATTAAAAAAAAAGTCCGGGATCGGGTTCGGTATTCGGGTATTTTTGGTGCCTTTTCTATAGCTGCTTGGGCAGCCAATCAACAAGCTTTTCACTAGTTTGCCCTTAGAAGCAATCACAGCCATGCCTACTAATGGCATGGCTGTGATTGGCCAGTGCATCATGTGACCCAGCCTCTATATGGGGCTGGAGTCATGTAGCTCCGCATGTCAGATTGTATCAGACTAGAGTAGGGAGAGCTTCATGCTGCTGCTGTGAGGGAAAGAATAGCGTTCACAACCATCTCAGACTGCATTAGGGAGACGTTCATTGCGGTCCTGTGAGGGAGACATTAGCGTATCAGTACCATCTTATAGTGCATTAGGGAGATGTTCCTGTCTGTGCTGTGAGGGAGACATTAGCGTTCAGAACCATCTTATAGTGCATTAGGGAAACAAAACTGTTGGCGCTCTGAGGGAGAGATTCTCATTCTAAAAAAATCTAATACTACTGCATTAGGGTAACGTTCCTGTTGTTGCTCTGAGGGAGAGATTATCATTCTAAAACCATCTAGTACTGCATTAAGGAAATGTTCCTGTTGCTGCTCTGAGGGAGAGATTCTCATTCTAAAACCATCTACTACTGCATTAGGGAAACGTTCCTGTTGGTGCTCTGAGGGAGAGATTATCGTTCTAAAACCAGCTACTACTGCATTAGGGTCAGGTTCCTGTTGGTGCTCTGAGGGAGAGTTTATTGTTCTAAAAACAACTACTACTGCATTAGGGCCAGGTTCCTGTTGGTGCTCTGAGGGAGAGTTTATCGTTCTAAAAACAACTACTACTGCATTAGGACCAGGTTCCTGTTGGTGCTCTGAGGGAAAGTTTAACATTCTAAATACAACTACTACTGCATTAGGGCCAGGTTCCTGTTGGTGCTCTGAGGGAGAGATTATCGTTCTAAAACCAACCACGACTGCATTAGGGCCAGGTTCCTGTTGGTGCTCTGAGGGACAGTTTATCGTTCTAAAAACAACTACTTCTGCATTAGGGCCAGGTTCCTGTTGGGGCTCTGAGGGAGAGTTTATCGTTCTAAAAACAACTACTACTGCATTATAGCAAGGTTCCTGTTGGTGCTCTGCGGGAGAGTTTATCGTTCTAAAAACAACTACTTCTGCATTAGGGCCAGGTTCCTGTTGGGGCTCTGAGGGAAAGTTTATCGTTCTAAAAACAACCACTACTGCATTAGGGCCAGGTTTCTGTTGGTGCTCTGAGGGAGAGAATATCGTTCTAAATACAACTACTACTGCATTAGGGAAAGGTTCCTGTTGGTGCTCTGAGGGAGAGATTATCGTTCTAAAACCAACCACGACTGCATTAGGGCCAGGTTCCTGTTGGTGCTCTGAGGGAAAGTTTATCATTCTAAAAACAACTACTACTGCATTATAGCATGGTTCCTGTTGGTGCTCTGCGGGAGAGTTTATCGTTCTAAAAACAATTACTTCTGCATAAGGGCCAGGTTCCTGTTGGGGCTCTGAGGGAGAGTTTATCGTTCTAAAAACAACTACTACTGCATTAGGGCCAGGTTTCTGTTGGTGCTCTGAGGGAGAGAATATCGTTCTAAAACAGTCCACTACTGCATTAGGGCCAGGTTCCTGTTGGTGCTCTGAGGGAGAGTTCATCGTTCTAAAAACAACTACTACTGCACAAGGGCCAAGTTCCTGTTGGTGTTCTGAGGGAGAGATTATCGTTCTAAAACCATCCACTACTGCATTAGGGCCAGGTTCCTGTTGGTGCTCTGAGGGAGAGTTCATCGTTCTAAAAGCAACTACTACTGCATTAGGGCCAGGTTCCTGTTGGTGCTCTGACGGAGAGTTTATAGTTCTAAAAACAACTACTACTGCATTAGGGCCAGGTTCCTGTTGGTGCTCTGAGGGAGAGTTTATTGTTCTAAAAACAACTACTACTGCATTAGGGCCAGGTTCCGGTTAGTGCTCTGAGGGAGAGATTATCATTCTAAAACCATCCACTACTGCATTAGGGCCAGGTTCCTGTTGGTGCTCTGAGGGAGAGTTTATCGTTCTAAAAACAACTACTACTGTATAAGGGACAGGTTCCTTTTGGTGTTTTGGGGGAGAGATTATTGTTCTAAAACCATTCACTACGGCATTAGGGCCAGGTTCCTGTTGGTGCCCTGAGGGAGAGTTTATCATTCTAAATACAACTACAACTGCATTAGGGCCAGGTTCCTGTTGGTGCTCTGAGGGAGAGATTATCGTTCTAAAACCAACCATGACTGCATTAGGACCAGGTTCCTGTTGGAGCTCTGAGAGGGAGTTTATCTTCTAAAAACAACTACTACTGCATTAGGGCAAGGTTGCTGTTGGTGCTCTGAGGAAGAGTTTATCGTTCTAAAAACAACTACTACTGCATTAGGGCCAGGTTCCTGTTGGTGCTCTGAGGGAGAGTTTATCATTCTAAATACAACTACTACTGCATTAGGGCGAGGTTCCTGTTGGTGCTCTGCGGGAGAGATTATCGTTCTAAAACCAACCATGACTGCATTAGGGCCAGGTTCCTGTTGGAGCTCTGAGAGGGAGTTTATCGTTCTAAAAACAACTACTACTGCATTAGGGCAAGATCCTGTTGGTGCTCTGAGGAAGAGTTTATCGTTCTAAAAACAACTACTACTGCATTAGGGCCAGGTTCCTGTTGGTGCTCTGAGGGAGAGTTTATCGTTCTAAAAACAACTACTACTGCATTAGGGCCAGGTTTCTGTTGGTGCTCTGAGGGAGAGATTATCTTTCTAAAACAGTCCACTACTGTATTAGGGCTAGGTTCCTATTGGTGCTCTGAGGGAGATATTATCGTTCTAAAAACAACTACTACTTCATTAGGGCCAGGTTTCTGTTGGTGCTCTGAGGGAGAGATTATCATTCTAAAACGGTCCACGACTGCTTTAGGGCCAGGTTCCTATTGGTGCTCTGAGGGAGAGTTTATCAATGTAAAAACAACTACTACTGCATTAGGGCCAAGTTCCTGTTGGTGTTCTGAGGGAGAGATTATCGTTCTAAAACCATCCACTACTGCATTAGGGCCAGGTTCTTGTTGGTGCACTGAGGGAGAGTTTATCGTTCTAAAAAAAACTACTACTGCATTAGGGCCAGGTTCCTGTTTGTGCTCTGAGGGAGAGTTTATCGTTCTAAAAACAACTACTACTGCATTAGGGCCAGGTTCCTGTTGGTGCTCTGAGGGAGAGTTTATCTTTCTAAAACCAACGACTACTTAATTAGGGCCAGGTTTCTGTTGGTGCTCTGAGGGAGAGATTATCGTTCTAAAAAAATCCACTACTGCACTAAGGCCAGGTTCCTGTTGGTACTCTGAGGGAGAATTTATTGTTCTAAAAACAACTACTACTGTATAAGGGCCAGGTTCCTGTTGGTGCTCTGAGGGAGAGTTTATCATTCTAAAAACAACTACTACTGCATTAGGGCCAGGTTCCTGTTGGTGCTCTGAGGGAGAGTTTATCGTTCTAAAAACAACTACTACTGCATTAGGGCCAGGTTCCTGTTGGTGCTCTGAGGGAGAGTTTATCATTCTAAATACAACTAATACTGCATTAGGGACAGGTTCCTGTTGGTGCTCTGAGGGAGAGAATATCGTTCTAAAACCAACCATGACTGCATTAAGGCCAGGTTCCTGTTGGTGCTCTGAGGGAGAGTTTATCGTTCTAAAAATAACTACTACTGCATTAGAGCAAGGTTCATGTTGGTGCTCTGCGGGAGAGTTTATCGTTCTAAAAACAACTACTTTTGCATTAGGGCCAGGTTCCTGTTGGGGCTCTGAGGGAGAGTTTATCGTTCTAAAAACAACTACTACTGCATTAGGGCCAGGTTTCTGTTGGTGCTCTGAGGGAGAGAATATTGTTCTAAAACAGTCCACTACTGCATTAGGGCCAGGTTCCTGTTGGTGCTCTGAGGGAGAGTATGTAGTTCTAAAAGCAACTACTACTGCATTAGGGCCAGGTTCCTGTTGGTGCTCTGAGGGAGAGTTTATCGTTCTAAAAACAACTACTACTGCATTAGGGCCAGGTTTCTGTTGGTGCTCTGAGGGAGAGAATATCGTTCTAAAATAGTCCACTACTGCATTAGGGCCAGGTTCCTGTTGGTGCTCTGAGGGAGAGTATATAGTTCTAAAAACCACTACTACTGCATTAGGGCCAGGTTCCTGTTGGTGCTCTGAGGAAGAGTTTATTGTTCTAAAAACAACTACTACTGCATTAGGGTCAGGTTTCTGTTGGTGCTCTGATGGAGAGATTATCGTTCTAAAACGGTCCACTACTGCATTAGGGCCAGGTTCCTGTTGGTGCTCTGAGGGAGAGTTTATCGTTCTAAAAACAACTACTACTGCATAAGGGCCAAGCTCCTGTTAGTGTTCTGAGGGAGAGATTATCGTTCTAAAACCATCCACTGCTGCATTAGGGCCAGGTTCCTGTTAGTGCTCTGAGGGAGAGTTTATCTTTCTAAAAGCAACTACTACTGCATTAGGGCCAGGTTCCTGTTGGTGCTCTGACGGAGAGTTTATCGTTCTAAAAACAACTACTACTGCATTAGGGTCAGGTTCCTGTTGGTGCTCTGAGGGAGAGTTTATTGTTCTAAAAACAACTACTACTGCATTAGGGCCAGGTTCCTGTTGGTGCTCTGACGGAGAGTTTATCATTCTAAATACAACTACTACTGCATTAGGGCCAGGTTCCTGTTGGTGCTCTGAGTGAGAGATTATCGTTCTAAAATCAACCACGACTGCATTAGGGCCAGGTTCCTGTTGGTGCTCTGAGAGGGAGTTTATCGTTCTAAAAACAATCACTACTAAATTAGGGCAAGGTTCCTGTTGGTGCTCTGAGGGAGAGTTTATCGTTCTAAAAACAACTACTACTGCATTAGGGCCAGGTTCCTGCTGGTGCTCTGAGGGAGAGTTTATCATTCTAAAAACAACTACTACTGCACTAGTGCCAGGTTTCTGTTGGTGCTCTGAGGGAGAGATTATCTTTCTAAAACAGTCCACTACTGCATTAGGGCCAGGTTCCTGTTGGTGCTCTGAGGGAGAGATTATCGTTCTAAAAACAATTACTACTTCATTAGGGCCAGGTTTCTGTTGGTGCTCTGAGGGAGAGATTATCGTTCTAAAACGGTCCACTACTGCTTTAGGGCCAGGTTCCTATTGGTGCTCTGAGGGAGCATTTATCATTGTAAAAACAACTACTACTGCATTAGGGCCAAGTTCCTGTTGGTGTTCTGAGGGAGAGATTATCGTTCTAAAACCATCCACTACTGCATTAGGGCCAGGTTCTTGTTGGTGCTCTGAGTGAGAGTTTATCGTTCTAAAAACAACTACTACTGCATTAGGGCCAGGTTCCTGTTGGTGCTCTGAGGGAGAGGTTATCTTTCTAAAACCAACTACTACTGCATTAGGGCCAGGTTCCTGTTGGTGCTCTGAGGGAGAGATTATCGTTCTAAAAAAATCCACTACTGCATTAAGGCCAGGTTCCTGTTGGTACTCTGAGGGAGAGTTTATCGTTCTAAAAACAACTACTACTGTATAAGGGCCAGGTTCCTGTTGGTGCTCTGAAGGAGAGATAATCGTTCTAAAACCATCCACTACTGCATTAGGGCCAGGTTCCTGTTTGTGCTCTGAGTGAGAGTTTATCATTCTAAATACAACTACTACTGCATTAGGACCAGGTTCCTGTTGGTGCTCTGACGGAGAGATTATCGTTCTAAACCAGTCCACTACTGCATTAGGGCCAGGTTCCTGTTGGTGCTCTGAGGGAGAGTTTATCGTTCTAAAAACAAATACTACTGCATTAGGGCCAGGTTCCTTTTGGTGCTCTGAGGGACAGTTTATCGTTCTAATAACAACTACTACTGCATTAGGGCCAGGTTTCTGTTGGTGCTCTAAAGGAGAGATTATCGTTCTAAAACGGTCCACTACTGCATGAGCACCAGTATCCTGTTGGTGCTCTGAGGGAGAGTCTATTGCTCTAAAAACAACTACTACTGCATTGGGGCCAGGATCCTGTTGGTGCTCTGAGGGAGAGTTTATCGTTCTAAAAACAACTACTACTGCATTAGTGCCAGGTTCCTGTTGTTGCTCTGATGGAGAGTTTATCGTTCTAAAAACAACTACTACTGCATTAGGGCCAGGTTCCTGATGATGCTCTGAGGGAGAGTTTGTCGTTCTAAAAACAACTACTACTGCATTAGGGCCAGGTTCCTGTTGGTGCTCTGAGGGAGAGTTTATCGTTCTAAAAACAATTACTACTGCTTTAGGGCCAGGTTCCTGTTGGTGCTCTGAGGGAGAGTTTATCATTCTAAATACAACTACTACTGCATTAGGGACAGGTTCCTTTTGGTGCTCTGAGGGAGAGATTATCGTTCTAAAACCAACCACGACTGCATTAGGGCCAGGTTCCTGTTGGTGCTCTGAGGGAGAGTTTATCATTCTAAAAACAACTACTACTGCATTAGAGCAAGGTTCCTGTTGGTGCTCTGCGGGAGAGTTTATCGTTCTAAAAACAACTACTTCTGCATTTGGGCCAGGTTCCTGTTGGGGCTCTGAGGGAGAGTTTAGCGTTCTAAAAACAACTACTACTGCATTAGGGCCAGGTTTCTGTTGGTGCTCTGAGGGTGAGAATATCGTTCTAAAACAGTACACTACTGCATTAGGGCCAGGTTCCTGTTGGTGCTCTGAGTGAGAGTATATAGTTCTAAAAACAACTACTACTGCATTAGGGCCAAGTTCCTTTTGGTGTTCTGAGGCAGAGATTATCGTTCTAAAACCATCCACTACTGCATTAGGGCCAGGTTCCTGTTGGTGCTCTGAGAGAGAGATTATCATTCTAAAAACAACTACTACTGCATTAGGGCCAGGTTCCTGTTGGTGCTCTGAGGGAGAGTTTATCGTTCTAAAAACAACTACTACTGCATGAGGGCCAGGTTACTGTTTCTGCTCTGAGTGAGAGTTTATCATTCTAAATACAACTACTACTGCATCAGGGCCAGGTTCCTGTTGGTGCTCTGAGGGAGAGATTATCGTTCTAAAACCATCCACTACTGCATTAGGGCCAGGTTCCTGTTGGTGCTCTGAGGGATCGTTTATCGTTCTAAAAACAATTACTACTGCATTAGAGCAAGGTTCCTGTTGGGGCTCTGAGGGAGAGTTTATCGTTCTAAAAACAACTGCTACTGCATTAGTACCAGGTTTCTGTTGGTGCTCTGAGGGAGATAATATCGTTCTAAAACAGTCCACTACTGCATTAGGGCCAGGTTCCTGTTGGTGCTCTGAGGGAGAGTATATAGTTCTAAAAACAAATACTACTGCATTAGGGCGAGGTTCCTGTTGGTGCTCTGAGGGAGAGATTATCGTTCTAAAACCAACCTCTACTGCATTAGGGCCAGGTTCCAGTTGGTGCTCTGAGGGAGAGATTATTGTTCTAAAACTATCCACTACTGCATTAGGTCCAGGTTCCTGTTGGTGCTCTGAGGGAGAGTTTATCGTTCTAAAAACAACTACTACTGCATTAGGGCAAGGTTCCTGTTGGTGCTCTAAGGGAAAGATTATCGATCTAAAACCATCCACTATTGCATTAGGGCCAGGTTCCTGTTGGTGCTCTGAGGGAGAGTTTATCGTTCTAAAAACAACTACTACTGCATTAGGCCCAGATTCCTGTTGGTGCTCTGAGGGAGAGTTTATCATTCTAAATACAACTACTACTGCATTAGAGCCAGGTTCCTGTTGGTGCTCTGAGGGAGAGATTATCTTTCTAAAACAGTCCACTACTGCATTAGGGCCAGGTTCCTGTTGGTGCTCTGAGGGAGAGATTATCGTTCTAAAAACAATTACTACTTCAGTAGGGCCAGGTTTCTGTTGGTGCTCTGACGGAGAGATTATTGTTCTAAAACGGTTCACTACTGCTTTAGGGCCAGGTTCCTATTGGTGCTCTGAGGGAGCATTTATCATTGTAAAAACAACTACTACTGCATTAGGGCCAAGTTCCTGTTGGTGTTCTGAGGGAGAGATTATCGTTCTAAAACCATCCACTACTGCATTAGGGCCAGGTTCTTGTTGGTGCTCTGAGTGAGAGTTTATCGTTCTAAAAACAACTACTACTGCATTAGGGCCAGGTTCCTGTTGGTGCTCTGAGGGAGAGGTTATCTTTCTAAAACCAACTACTACTGCATTAGGGCCAGGTTCCTGTTGGTGCTCTGAGGGAGAGATTATCGTTCTAAAACAGTCCACTACTGCATTAGGGCCAGGTTCCTGTTGGTGCTCTGAGGGAGAGTTTATCATTCTAAAAACAATTACTACTGCTTTAGGGCCAGGTTCCTGTTGGTGCTCTGAGGGAGAGTTTATCATTCTAAATACAACTACTACTGCATTAGGGACAGGTTCCTTTTGGTGCTCTGAGGGAGAGATTATCGTTCAAAAACCAACCACTACTGCATTAAGGCCAGGTTCCTGTTGTTGCTCTGAGGGAGAAATTATCATTCTAAAACGGTCCACTACTGCATTAGGGCCAGGTTCCTGTTGGTGCTCTGAGGGAGAGTTTATCGTTCTAAAAACAACTACTACTGCATTAGAGCCAGGTTCCTGTTGGTGCTCTGAGGGAGAGTTTATCGTTCTAAAAACAACTACTACTGCATTAGGGCCAGGTTCCTGTTGGTGCTCTGAGGGAGAGTTTATCTTTCTAAAAACAACTACTACTGCATTAGGGCCACGTTCCTGTTGGTGCTCTGAGATAGTTTATCATTCTAAAAACAACTACTACTGCATTAGGGCCAGGTTCCTGTTGGTGCTCTGACGGAGAGTTTATCATTCTAAAAACAAATACTACTGCATTAGGGCCAGGTTCCTGTTGGTGCTCTGAGGGAGAGATTATCGTTCTAAAACCCACCACTACTGCATTAAGGCCAGGTTCCTGTTGTTGCTCTGAGGGATAGTTTATCGTTCCAAAAAACAACTATTACTGCATTAGAGCAAGGTTCCTGTTGGGGCTCTGAGGGAGAGTTTATCATTCTAAAAACAACTGCTACTGCATTAGGGCCAGGTTTCTGTTGGTGCTCTGAGGGAGAGAATATCGTTCTAAAACAGTCCACTACTGCATTAGGGCCAGGTTCCTGCTGGTACTCTGAGGGAGAGTATATAGTATAGTTCTAAAAACCAATACTACTGCATTAGGGCGAGGTTCCTGTTGGTGCTCTGAGGGAGAGATTATCGTTCTAAAACCATCCGCTACTGCATTAGGGCCAGGTTCCGGTTGATGCTCTGAGGGAGAGTTTATCATTCTAAAAACAACTACTACTTCATTAGGGCAAGGTTCCTGTTGGTGCTCTAAGGGAGAGATTATCGATCTAAAACAGTCCACTACTGCATTACAGCCAGGTTCCTGTTGGTGCTCTGAGGGAGAGTTTATCGTTCTAAAAACAACTACTACTGCATTAGGGCCAGGTTCCTGTTGGTGCTCTGAGGTAGAGTTTATCATTCTAAAAACAACTACTACTGCATTAGGGCCAGGTTCCTGTTGGTGCTCTGAGGGAGAGTTTATCTTTCTAAAAACAACTACTACTGCATTAGGGCCAGGTTCCTGTTTTTGCTCTGAGGGAGAGATTATCATTCTAATACCATCCACTACTGCATTAGGGTCAGGTTACCTGTTGATGCTCTGAGGGAGAGTTTATCGTTCTAAAACCAACTACTACTGCATTAGGGCCAGGTTCCTGTTGGTGCTCTGAGGGAGAGATTATCGTTCTAAAAACAACTACTACTGCACTACGGCAAGGTTCCTGTTGGTACTCTGAGGGAGAGTTTTCCGTTCTAAAAAACAACTACTACTGTATAAGGGCCAGGTTCCTGTTGGTGCTCTGAGGTAGAGTTTATCATTCTAAAAACAACTACTACTGCATTAGGGCCAGGTTCCTGTTGGTGCTCTGAGGGAGAGTTTATCGTTCTAAAAACAACTACTACTGCATTAGGGCCAGGTTCCTGTTGGTGCTCTGAGGAGGGAGAGTTTATCGTTCTAAAAACAACTACTACTGCATTAGGGCCAGGTTCCTGTTGGTGCTCTGAGGGAGAGTTTATCGTTCTAAAAACAACTACTACTGCATTAGGGCCAGGTTTCTGTTGGTGCTCTGAGGGAGAGATTATCGTTCTAAAACAGTCCACTACTGCATTAGGGCCAGGTTCCTTTTGGTGCTCTGAGGGAGAGTTTATCGTTCTAAAAACAACTACTACTGCATTAGGGCCAGGTTCCTGTTGGTGCTCAAAGGGAGAGTTTATCGTTCTAATAACAACTACTACTGCATTAGGTCCAGGTTTCTGTTGGTGCTCTGAGGGAGAGATTATCGTTCTAAAACGGTCCACTTCTGCATTAGGGCAAGGTACCTGTTGGTGCTCTGAGGGAGAGTTTATCGTTCTAAAAACAACTACTACTGCATTAGGGCCAAGTTCCTGTTGGTGCTCTGAGGGAGAGATTATCGTTCTAAAACCATCCTCTACTGCATTAGGGCCAGGCTCCTGTTGGTGCTCTGAGGGAGAGTTTATCATTCTAAAAACAACTACTACTGCATTAGGGCCAGGTTCTTGTTGGTGCTCTGAGGGAGAGTTTATCGTTCTTAACCAGTTCCCTACCGACGCATAGTAAAATGACGTCGGCAGGGACTGGCTGTCGATCCGGGAGGACGTCATATGACGTCCTCCGCTTCTCGCCGCTACTGCGGGCCCCCAGGGGCCCGCACAGCGGCGATCGCGGATCGCTCGTCTGCCGGGGGGTTGTGTCCCCCCCAGATCGGGGTAAAGAGCCAATAAAATTGGCTCTTTACCCCGTGACCGGCTGTGTCCAATCACAGCCGGTCACAAATGAGGCTCACATGCACGCCGCTCGTGCGCGCCCCTGGGGGCGCGCAGCGCGGCGATCGGAGCTGAGGCTTGTCCCTCGGACAAAGCCCAGCTCCGATCTGTGTAAAGAGCCAATAGATTTGGCTCTTTACCACATGACCGGCTGTGTCAATCACAGCCGGTCATGTGATGTAAACAAACCGCGGTAACGAGCTGTTACC
>BLSH010278341.1:9092-27513 GCA_018402905.1 Glandirana rugosa
AACGCTTTTTAAAAGAGTATAAATAGATTATCCTCCCGGGACTCAAGAACAGAGTTAAGTTAATCAACGACCAAATCTCAACCCCTCCCCCTCTCAAATAAAACCAACAGATTCCTCACTTAAACCAAGCTCTAGAGCAGATAGGCGACGCAAGAGGAGAACAAACGTTAACTCGACATAAAATAATCCCAGGGGGGAATACTTACGAAACACTCGGTAGGTATTCCACCTACGAAAAAGGTGTCATGGGTGTAACACACTTTTCTTCACAAGATTTAGGAGGGCTTAAACCAGACGTATACGCCCACAAGAATCGTGTTTACACAAACGAAAGGTGTGTATTCCACCACTACAATCCAACGTATTATTCACGTTTATGTTATGTAAACACATTATGAGCACAGAAATATTATTTTAGCGCGGTGTTTTAATTATTTTAGTTATTCTAATTATTATAATTATTTACCTAACATCACCACCTTATGTGTGGAAAGCAAACACATTTGTGCTAAGAACACCCGCATATGCAGACCAAATTCGGGAGGATTTAGAACACTTCTTTTCACACAATGTGGGTACTGTGGAAAAAGCATCCACCTTATGGATGGCTCACAAAGCATTCATAAGGGGGGACCCTAATAAAATACAGCTCAATTGCAAACAAGAGGAGAACGCAGCGGATAGACGAGATCTCGAACCAAATTCACTCCTTAGACAACCAAAATAAACTCTCCCCCTCCCCAACTCTAAACCAGCAACTAATTGAATTGAGACAAGAACTCAGGGCCCTCCTATTAGATAAATATGAGAAAATTTTTCGCAAACTGAAAGCCACCCATTATTCTGTGGGAAACAAAGCAGGGAAACGAATGGCATTACGCATTCGTGGACTACGCAGTCAGACTAAATTTCCATTCTTACTATACCCCACTCCCAAGGATAAACTCCTAAACCCCCAGGAGATGGCTGACGCCTTTAGTCACTATTATGAACAGCTATACAATCTTAAAGCAGATCCAACAACCCCTCAACCATCTCCCCAGACCATTCAAAACTTTTTAGAAAAAATCAAATTACCAAAACTTACGCAACCACAATTAGAATCCCTGAATCTACCCTTTACAACTCAAGAAATCGCGCAAGCAATTCAAAAAACACCAACTGGTAAATCCCCTGGACCTGACGGCCTACCAGGGGAATACTACAGACAATTCGAACAATTACTAACACCCCACCTAAGAGATCTCTTCGAAGAAGCTGCGTCCTCCTCTTCATTTCCCAAAGAAATGTTAACTGCTATGATCGTTACCATCCCTAAACCAGGTAAACCGCCCACAACACCTCAAAATTTCAGGCCGATCTCGCTACTCAATGTAGATATAAAGCTATATGCTAAAATTATCGCAACAAGGCTTATGAAATATATACCCTCATTGATACACCAAGATCAGTCTGGATTTGTACAAGGGCGCCAATCTTCCGATGCAACTAGAAGATTGATAAATATAACACATTGGGTGAGGACCACAGGAACGCCTTCTCTGCTCCTTTCCCTGGATGCAGAGAAGGCGTTCGACAGAGTCCACTGGGGCTACTTAAAAGCTGTACTGAGCAAGTTCGGCTAGCGAATCATATTCTTACAGCGATTAGTGCTTTGTACTCTTCGCCTTCTGCCTTTGTACTAGGAGCTGGGATGATTTCTAAATCCTTTAATATCACAAATGGCACACGCCAAGGGTGTCCCCTGTCGCCAATCATTTTTAACCTCACAATGGAACCATTAGCAGCATACATAAGAATGTCATCAGATGTACGTGGGGTTGAGATTGGCGAGAGGGAACACAAAATCAGCCTTTTTGCTGATGACGTTATCATCATGGCCACAAACCCACATACATCACTAGCAGCAATACAAGATAAACTTAACCAATTTAGCTCTGTCTCATACTACAAAGTCAATTCGACTAAATCCCACATTCTGAACCTGGGTATTAACAGCGTGTCCAAAAACCTACTGATGCAACAATTCCCATACCAATGGTCAGACACACAAATCACGTACCTTGGGATATCACTAACAAACCACCCCAATAACCTCTTCAAAGCAAACTTCATTCCCTTTAAAACAAAATTTATAGAATCCCTTACAAACCTTTCCAGACACGAATTCTCCTGGGCTGGAAGGCTGGCAGCCTTTAAAATGCAAACACTCCCCCAACTACTATACCTATTCCGCTCCCTCCCCATACAGATTCCACAAAACTATCTAAACAACCTGCAAATGCTACTAGGTAAATACATATGGAACAACAAAAAGCCAAGGGTCAACAGAAATTGGCTATACAAACACAATATAGCAGGAGGGTCAGGCTTAGTCAACATATCAGACTACTACTCCGCTTCCATCTTAGCGCAACTTAAAGCTTGGTTCCAAGAAGAAAACCCCCCTCTGTGGACACACATAGAAAGCCAAAGCATCCCCACCTCCAACTTAAAAACATGGATACTCAGCTTACATCCGCATACACCCTTATCTAAACACCTACCACCACCAGTAATAGCGACCGGTAAAACCTGGCGGAAATTTAGACACATGACTTGGCAAAAGACTCCCACCAGTACCCCAAAGCTCCCAATTAACATAATACAAGCACTGATCCCAGACTTCCCAAAAACCCCTTGGTTAAATATCATCACCAGACCACTTAACGACCTTCTTATTAATGACAAACTCAAAACATTCCAACAACTACAAGATGACCTTAAACTCACTGAAACGAATAAATTCCAATACCTCCAACTACAACACTGTATAATGAAAAATCCCCACATACTAGAAAAAGCCCCAACAAGGGCTTGGCAATACTACTCCACAGACAACCGTACAACGAAAGGAATAGCTCTATTTTACAAGCTGATTCAAGAAAAGATGCATTTCCACCACAATCACACAATATATGAATGGGAAAAGGTACTAAATCACAAATTCACAGCAGAACAGTGGGAAAGCGCCATCCGCTCTATCTACAAAGCAACCACATGCACTGCCATGCGTGAACTAACCCAAAACTTAATACAACATAGATATCTTACCCCTCACAAAATAGCCACCTTCGATAAAACTGCGTCACCTTCATGTTGGAGACTTTGTGGAGGCATTGGCACATTGTTTCATATAATGTGGGAATGCCCCAAGGTTACTAAGATATGGGCTGAAACTTTTAAAACCATATCTGAAATTACAGGCTCCCTCAAGAATCCCTCCCCAACACTAGGATTATTCAACCTAAATATAGAACATATTCCCTACAATCTACATAAACCAATCACACACATACTATTAGCAACAAGACAAAATATAACCAAACAATGGAAATCAGCACGAGAACCTTGATTTGCACAGGTACTACAACAAGTACACAAGCACTACACATATGAACTAACTCTATCCACAGATCTGAATACCTACAACAAAACTAACAGACTATGGTTGCCATGGGTGAATTGGTATAAAGGGAAATCCCATCAATAACACCAAACATACGTTGTGACGTCTAAACATCTCCAATACCCTCCCTTCTCCCCTCTTACTTCCAACCTTCCCCCTATTCTTCTCTCCCCACTCTACCTATTACCTACCTATCATCTTCCAACACACCCCAAGGTTTAATATGGCAAGGAAGCCGGACAGTTATATAGTTCAAAGTTGATATGTTTCTTTTACTGCTAATGGAAACGACTCTAACAACACTTGAACGTGACAACGACCTCCCTAGGCCCAAAAATAAGGTAAACATGGACTAGGGGGAACCCCGTCCTATTTGACCTGATAGGCCACCTCTCTAGACACAGTAAGGTCCCATTAGGGGTGTCGGGGAAGGGTGGCCATCCGGAGAGCCTAGTGATTATCAGATCCACGAGCCATCTAAACAGGAGAGGCCATTTGTCACACTGATATAGTATACTATAGAATATGTCTTTTCCTTTTTTCTTCTTCTTTGTTAAGAATAAGATCGTTATCAATATACATTGCAATAAATGTGGACTGTCATGTAACCTAATGTATACGCACTTATTTAAAAAAAATTTTTCACTTGGCGGCATGTATATGTTTCCTGAAAAGTTGTACTTGTTCTTCTTTTCCTGCTGAAATTTCAATAAAAACGAATGAAACTAAAACACATCTGTGGACTACCTAATTGTCCTGATACCCATACCGGATTAGCAAGCATGGCACAAGAGTCAGAGCTAACGTTAAAATTATAACTGATGTTACCCTCTAGGAATGTGTCATTGAATTCTATAGACAAATGTCTCCTGGTTGTCTTCGCAAGCTTCTCATATTTCTTCATACCAATACGCACGTCGTATATAGCATGAACTGCTGCCATTGCTGGGGTGTAATGGCTAGGTGGGGATTTAGAGCACACCCAGCAATTGGTCCTATTTGCTGCCTTAGCAAGTTGGAGGTGCATTTTGAATAATAGGCTGGGATGCTGTTCATCGTTACCCTTGCTAAAATACACAATGCTAAGCATATGAATAAAAACGATACTCCTCATTCTGGGATGTAGTTGAGCAGCTTCTTGCAGTGGCTGGCGCAGACCCAGTTATCACGTCCCTCAAGCTTCAAAGAAGTCTGCGTTGTCAGCTGGACCTGGTACGGCTCAGAATATCTCGGTTCCAGTCCTGTCCTCTGATGTTTTCTCACGATAACCCAATCACCTGGTTGAATAGAATGTACAGCGGTTATTGAGTCAGGGTCCGGGAGAGACTCCTGAACCCTTTAATGGACCTTCTGGAGCTCCCTTTGCAAGGACTGCACATACACCATCAGCTGAGAATGTAAAGATGACAGCTGCTGGGGAAAGTACAGTCCAGTTTTTGGTTGGCTCCCAAACAATACCTCATAGGGTGATAATCCATGGGGTTGTCTAGGAGCATTCCTGATGGAATATAGAGCAATGGGGAGACATTCTGGCCATGGCTTTTTAGTATCAGCCATGATTTTCGAGATCCTATTATTGATGATACCATTTAGCCGTTCAACCTTACCACTACTTTGGGGATGATATGGGGTGTGCAATCTCTGGTTGATGTGAAGCGCCTTACATACCTCAGCAAAGATCTGACCAGTGAAGTGTGAGCCCCAATCCGACTCGATTGTTTCAGGTAGACCCCAGTGGCAAACTATTTCAAACAGAATTTTTTTTGCAGTTATAGTGGCATTGGCACTGTGGACAGGCCAAGCCTCTGGCCAAACGGAAAACATATCTATGCAGACCAAGTAATGCTTGTACGTCCCGCTCTTTGGCAACGTGATATAGTCTATCTGTATAAGCTGAAAGGGATAGTCTGGTCTGGGCGAATGCCGTTTTGGGGCTGTTACTGTTTTACTCACGTTGTATCGTGAGCAAACCAAGCAGGTAGCGGTAAAGTTAGCAGCTGCGGTGGTAAAGCCAGGGGCAATCCAATACTCCTCCACCTGTGCACACATAACCATTTTGGACTGATGACCGGGATAATGAGCCGAATGAGCCATCATTGGAAAGAGTGATCTTGGTAGACACCATTTATCACCAAGGCTCCAAATATCATCTGGATCCTGTGTAGCCCCCAAGGCCGTCCATCTCCTCTTTTCCTGCATTTCCGCTTGGGACTGCAGTTTCTTAAATTCCTCTAGTGGCACATCAGAGGGGATGGCTAGCATCAGGGTTTCCACCACAGGGCTCAGAGCACCTTCCTTGGCAGCTTTATCTGCCAAGGCATTCCCATTGGCTTCCATAGTCGAGTCAGTAGTATGAGCCTTCACTTTCAGAATCGCTATCTCGTGTGGCAGGCAGAAAGCAATGAACAGTCTGTCTATTAACTACACATGTTTCACCGGCTTCCCCGAACTAGTCAAAAACCCTCTTACCTTCCAGATAGGGCCAAAATCATGTGCCACCCCAAAAGCATATCTTGAATCTGTATAGATATTAATCCTCTGATCTTTATGGATCTCACAGACCCTTGCTAGTGCCCACAACTCAGCTTCTTGTGCGGACATATGTGAACCTAATGAACCCTTTTCCACAATTTCACCGGATATAGTCACTGCATAGCCCATGTGTGGTTTTCCATCTGGGGTGTAATACATGGAACCATCGACAAAAAGGTTCTTAGCATCTGGAATGGGAGACTCCTTTACTGGACTGACAGCCGCTGATTCCCACTCCATCAAAAAGAGGCAGTCATGTCTTTCCTCCTCTAGTTGTCCTATCAGGTGGGAAAATTGGTCAGAGGTAGAGAGATTAGTGTTGTTAGTTGTAAAGTTTTGAAAATTGTCATTTTCCACACCGCTTTCTCCCCCCTTCTCTTCCTTCTCTTTTACAGGAAGAAGAGATGCAGGGTTCAAAATGGTGCATCTTTTAAGCATTAGATTAGTAGGTGTTAGAAGAGCCACTTCGTACTTAGTCAATTTAGCAGCGGAGAGATGTTTTGTCTGGACCTGATTTAAAATCTCCATTACTGAATGGGGAGTATAGAGTGTCAACGGGGAGTCCAAGACTATGTCACCTACTTTCTGTAACAATACAGCGCAGGCAGCCACAGCTCGTACACATCCCAGGGAGCCTCAGATGACTGGGTCTAAAGCAGTTGACAGGTACATGATGGGTCGGTACTTAGGCCCATGTAGTTGGGTCAATACTCCAGTTGCATGGCCCTTACTTTCATGACAGAAAAGATAAAAGGGAAGGTCATAGTTGGGCAGACCTAAAGCAGGTGCTTTGGAGAGTTCCTGGGTCAGATCCTGTAGGATTGCCCAGCTGTCATCAGACACTTGGAAGGGTGTTTGTGAGGTTAACTCATAAAGGGGTCCCAGTCTGGATGAAATGTTGGGAATCCAATCTCTGCAGTAATTGACAAGTCCGAGAATGGCTCTAAGTTGTCGGTGTTACGTGGTCTCTGAATGTTTTCCAATGTCTGGATTCTCTGGGTAGTTAGATGTCGGGTACCCTGAGAAATGCAATGACCTAAGAAGATAACCTTCTCTTTGCAAAACTGGAATTTCTCTTTACTAGCCTTATTGCCCGTGGATGCCAGATGATTAAGCATTGGTACAGTATGCTGATAACAGGACTCCCCTGTGGGACAACAGAGCAACAGATCATCCACATACTGTAGCAATACAACCCCTGAATCCATTGGGGTCCATTGATCCAAAACTATCTTAAGTTTGCAACTGTACTCCGAGGGACTGGTCACTGACCCCTGTGGGAGATGTGTCCAAGTTAGTTGTTGACCCTGAAATGAGAAAGCAAAAAGGTACTGGCACTGGGGATCCAGTGGCACCGAGAAGAAAGCATTGGTTAGATCAATGACACTGAAAAACTTTGCATTTGGTGGTACTGAGGATAGTAAAGTATGTGGGTTAGGCACCAACGGAGCATCACTGACAATGATCTTGTTCAGAGCTCTTAAGTCATGTTGTTTCCTGGCCTTTAGCTGTCTTTTTAGCCACTGGAAATAAGGGAGTGTTGCAAGGTGATTTGATGGGGGTGAGGACCTTTACCTGTAGGTATCGGTCAATTTGGATCTTAAGACTATCCATCTGAGCCACACTCAAAGGGTACTGTGGTTTATAGGGGCAAAGCGCTTCCTGGTTTGATGTTGATTGTTGTTGGCGGAACTGGAAGAAGCCCTTCATCATACTTATCAACTGCCCAGAGCTTTGCGTCCACTTCCACCAATACATCCAACTCAATGAAACAACCTGGTTCCGTTAGATATGGTAATGCTATCAACGTACATAAGCGTTCGTCCCATAGGGCGCTGCTTACCACAATACCTGTTGGGGTGTATTTGATGATCGCCTGTATGTCTGATAAAATATCAGCTCCTAAAAGATTAATGGGAACATCATCCGATACCAGTACAGACCTAACGGCTTCTGTGTGCTGTCCTAGCCTGTAATGGAGAGGTTCAGTCATTGGCAAAGACACTGTCTGACCCGTGAGACCTATGGTTGGAGTCGTCTCCCCCAAGAGGGGGACCTTGCCTCTGAGATCTTGAGATCTTAAAACAATTTTGGCAGCACCGGTGTCAATGAGGCAAGGGAAGGGGATATTTTAGTTCCTCAACGAAAAATTTATGTGGGCTGATGAACTATGTGCATTGTGCATTGTTAACTATACCTACAATCGAAGTCTCTGATTCTGAAGTTTCTGATTCTTCTGGTATGAACTGCCACTTACCACAAGGCCTTGCTGGTTCATTTGGGCACTCACGCTTGATGTGTCCCGACTTACCACATCCATAGCAAACCTAAGCATGGACATTTCATTGAATTTGGGTCTGGCTAAAAGTAACCGTTCTCAAATTTTTGTGTTGATGCCTTCAAGGAACTTAGCCCTTAACATAAGGTGGATAGCAGTGAGTCTTTCACCCTCGGTTGGTGTGTCTGGACCAACCTCCAGATCTGCATCCAATGCAGCCTGTTTCAGAAGACGCCAGAAACAAGCACATTCCTCCCCTGAATTTTGGCTCAGCTTCATTACATCAGTAGTGGAGGTTGCGCCATACAGGTCTGGAAGTTTTCCACGGAGGGCTGCACAGAATTCCCTCCCCCCTGACGTTGTCTGCTCGTGGGTGGTGACACCACAATGAAATATGATTGTGTTTGCCATCTCATCTCCAATTTTGGCCCTCAGAATCTGAGCACAATCTGTTCCACCCATGCCGTAACTGAACTGATTTTGCCCAAAAATTCTTGCAAACCCCCGCGGATTCGTCCTATAGTCAGGCAGTTCAGCCAGGATGCTTCTGATTTCTGAGGACGTGAAAGGGACATGCCAAACTACCCTTTCTCCCCTTATCCTTTCTCCATTAGCTTTAGGGGCACCTTCGTATTGCTGTACTCGGACTGGATAAATACCGGAGTCAGAATCAGGAGTGTACTGTGGTGGTGGTTGTTTCATTGGAGAATTAACGTGTACAGTCTCACCCACAGCTACTTCTGAAATAAGATTTCCCAAAGAAGGATAAAGTGTAGGTGTAATGGAATCATACTTCCTGAGTTCCCTTATGCACTCCACAACTTTCCTGTTCCTCGTGTTAATTCCCCTTGCCTCACACAATGCATATAAGTCACCATTGGTAAAACGCTCATAGTTACGAAAAGGATTAGAAACAGGAGGAAGAGAGGTTTGAGGTATTTCAACAGATGGTTGAGGAAAGGAGACAGTGGGAGGTGTGAGAGTATTAACAGAGTCAAAGTCTGTGCTTTGCTGAGAAATTGGGGGGAAAGGTACAGAAACAGCAGAATCAACAACAGCAGAATAACCAGGAGAAGCCATATAATTTTCAGTGTTAGCAGATTCGGCTCGTCTTAGCAAAGTAAGCCCAGAAGGAGCTTCCTTTGCCCCTTTAACCGGGTCACTAGACTCAGCTATCTCTTCAGGCCAAGTGTACATAATGCGGTTCTTCCGGATATAAACCGCCTTCTGCACGCCCTGTTAATTAACCATGATAGATCTCTAAAGCCACAATTGCGCTATATCTAATGTCTTTGTTGTCTGGAGCCTGGTCCTCAATTCAGTAATGAATTTCTCCCATCTCCAGACATCAAAGGTACCTTCCAAAGGGATACACCAACTAGTACCCTTGGACCAGTTATTCCACTTTTTGAGGGGTCTCACGACCCGAGCCCCAAACACGGACTTCATGTACCGCGAAGCTGTTTGGCTATTTTGAGAGGCCTCACTTCCCCCCTCAGACATGGACGGCCCATTGCCCATGACGATTTGAATCAACTTTTGCACCAAGTTTAGGAGCAACACTGCCAGGTGCCTCCTTTCACAGTGCTAGCTTGCTTCCGGCTCCGATTAGTATACACGGCTTCCCCGCCGGTCCGCTAGAAACCTCAACCCGGTGGATTTGTACGACTATACAGTTCAGCAACTACCACTCGCTCCCCACCCCCGGTACTGACATGGTTACACGTGGGGCGGGTTTCAGAATCTGCTCCTCACACGTTGAAGGCTGGAACAAGCGTGTCGCTTTCTCCCGTTTCACGTAGACCGGCCCAAAGTACACACGTTCATTTCGACCTAACCCGTGCAGCCAAACAACCCCGAAGGTGCAACGAAATCCTCACTATACAAACCTTGGCTGCAGTCTATCCCTTGATGTTATACTAAAGAATGGAGATACCGATTACACACTGAAAAGTATAATGTCTCTACCTGGAACTCAAACTATGCGGAGAACACTATCTCTATGACAATAACCACAAATTAGCACATAACAAACCTGATTTTTATCAAAACTGAATCCGATACAAGAATGATACAGTTATTGAAAAATCATGGTTACACAACAAAAATGAGACAGAATCCTATGAATAAGCTGCTTAAACCAAATTATAAACTATATGAAAAACTGAGAAAGATATAAAACAGTTATATACAAAAACGTAGACGAAACAAGAAACAGATGAACTATATTAGAGCGTTAAATCTGAACAAAAATATAAACAATGCTGTCTAAAAACAACTGCAAAACATCACTGAATACTGAAATTCAGTAAAAAACAGAGAGAGACTCCTCTCAAAACCGGAATTCAGTACATAAATCACGTAATTACTCTATAAAGAAAGTATTCTTTTTAGACAAAAGCGTAAAAAAAAACAGTCAAAAATGAAAAACTAAAACAAAAGACAAAAATGATGATGACTGAATTCAAAATGGTGTCTCAGCCATGTGGTTCTTTGTAGTACAGCCCCGATGGCAACAAGATTAAAAATGGCTACTACACCACATGGGTTTCAACACCACAACACCACTAAAACAAAAGACAAAAATGATGATGACTGAATTCAAAATGGTGTCTCAGCCATGTGGTTCTTTGTAGTACAGCCCAGATGGCAACAAGAATCAAAATGGCTACTACACCACATGGGTTTCAACACCACAGCACCAAAATGGCGGCAAATTGTTACAAACTTGTGGCTAATGGAGAGAATGGCGCCTAAACACGTGTTGTGAACAAAATGGCGCTAAACATGTGGCTTTTGGTGTAGGAACAACTGTAACACTAACAACAAATTAAACAGAATTTAGATTTGAAATAGAGCGTAGACACTAACTATCTTCAGTGAATACTGGTTCTCGGTTGTGCGGTGTAATTTGTCACTTAAAACAGAAACTCTGTACAAAACTGGGATGTCTATGCTCACTTTAAAACTTCAGCGTCTTCAACCACCAGTTTTACTAAGGAAATGAGTTGCGCTGTAAACGGACAGCTTAGCTCATCAAGTACTAACACTGTTTAAATCCAGAAAAAAACCAAGCTCAGCAAATGCACAATCTTATTCTTAAACCAAACAGTTTCCCGCGATAAACACAGCACAAAGACTTATTTGCTCACACTCCACTACAATGATAGCTCAGACAGAGATAAGTAGCCGTCTAACAAAAAAGTAATCCCGCTTGGTAAAACACTATGCTGCTGAGATTAACACAGGCACTCTATTTTTATCCTAGCAAAACATACTATACATACAGAAACTGAAAACCTTTATAACACAGCACTCAATACATACAGTAACCATTCAGAGCACACGGTACACAGATCATTCAATACACATTCACTCGTACACCTTTAGGTTGAATCAACTGGGAATCCATAGAGGACTACAGTATAGATTATTCCACAATTAATAGACCTAACTCAAGTAACCAACCCCTTCATTATACAAAAAGAGATGAATGCAAAAGAAGGTTCTTTTGTGAATCAGAGTTTAATTTACACAGCGGAAAGAGAAAACCAAATCCCGCTTCAGCACAGCAAAAATTTTAAAAAACTGAAAAAAAAGTTTGTCTTACCAAACGGCCGGCCTTTGATGTGCTGAACAAGGACTCACTCCCTCCTCTCGGTTCCGCTGTAAATTAAACCACCGTCGGCACACTGTCCTGGCTCGCCATTGAATGTCAGAGAAATATTATTACCCCGTTGTAATATTAATAAGATATTCAGCTCTCTTTGTATAAGGAAATCCAAATGCGTTAGACATCAACCAGTAATTCAGACGGAGGCCGCTTCACGGTTGACGGTCAAAAGTGCCACTCTAAGGCTTCCTTGTTTATTTTAGTCACAAAACAGGGGTTTACAGTGGGAGGGGATGGCTATACAACATCAGCCAATCAACCTCCAAGGTAGTCACATGACATAAGCTCAACACAAACAACCAATGGCACACACAAACAAAAGATACAATAGAAAGGGGCGTGTATGTTCATGAACAAGCGAAGGCAGCATGTATGAGTTCCCGCCGAAAGGTGTGCAAAGATGCATGCTCCTCAGTTAACAAAGAAACACATGGAGCTGAAAAACATGCCAAACTTTATACAATGAATCCCACACATGGTGTATTCCGTACCAAAAGGGCAGCATGTTAACTCATGGTGGCTGCTTCGCTAATTCACGTGCATGTTTTGCCGCCATTAACCATTAGCGTGAATCCTATTAAATATGATTCTTTGGATCATATATAATAGTGATTATACTACTGTTCCATTAGAGGTTAAATTATGCACAAAAGGAAAATAGCTGCAGGTTTCTGTCATGTGGATCAAACACGACAGAAAGCTTACAAACCATTCTCCCTACATAAAAAGCGATATTGATTCCACAGCACAAGCACATCTCCACCAAACGGATTAATCTGCACATAATACAGGGGCCCTCCCGGTTGACGGTCACCTGCCGGTGCCGCGGAATGTGCATCGCGCCCCACAGATCCGGACCGGCATTCGCTCCAGTATTAACTGCTCTGAGCGCCTGCCGGCCAGGATGATCGGAGGCGGGTAGTGTGCGGTTAATGGAAGATTTTCACTGCTAAGGTGTCTATCCTCTTTGTTCGTTAAACCCATATTCGCTGTACACACAGCGAATACCGGCAAACTGGCAAAGGGAGCTATAATGACAATTTAAATGAAAACACATCCTAATAAAAATGTCCACATAGATCCCATTAGAATTTCCACGACAGAAGGTAAACAGTATGTTTATGTATTCAAGGTTTTATAGAACCCTAAACAAATTTTTCCATTTTAGTTTGTAGTAGTCTTAAATAATATGTTGGAACAGAGATGGGTAAAACCTGAAAGAGAGAGAAGATTTTAGGCAATATAGTAATTTTAATAACATTGATTCTACCTATCCAGGATAAAGGAAGAGAGGACCAGTGTGTAAATAGGTTATTAATTTGGCGTAATAAAGGGGAGAAATTCCCTGAAAAAAGGGCAGAGAGATTAGGTATGAGGTTAATACCTAGATAAGGAAGTTTGGTAGTAGACCATGAAAAAGGGAGAGATATTTGTGCTTGTTGCAATACTGGAGGAGGAAGGGAAATATTTAGCGCCTGTGATTTTTGGGGATTAACGATTAGTCCAGATATGTGGGCAAAGTGATCTAGCTTTTGAATAAGGTTGGGGTAGAAATATACGGGGTTAATTAATTAAGATTAATATGTCATCAGCGAATAGACACATTTTATGCTGATGTCCAGCTAATTCAATACCTTTTATTGATGGGTCTGAGCGAATTGACTGAGCGAAAGGTTCGATAAGTAAAGCCAATAAAAGCGAGGACAACGGGCATCCCTGTCTAGTCCCTCTATTAACGTTTAATTCATTTGATTTATAACCAGCATATTTTACATAGGCTTTGGGGTTATCATATAGTGATGAGATCCAACTGAGGAAATGGGGACCAAATCCCCATTTTTGTAGGACATAACGTAGGTAAGGCCATGATGCCGTATCAAATGCTTTTTTGATATACAATGGTATAAAGCAGAGCGGGATTTGTCTTTTCTTAGCAGAATGCATTAGTAGCATTAACCTACGTATGTTGTCTCCCGCTTGGCGCTTTGGAATGAACCCAGCTTGGTCTCTATTAATTAAAGTACCTATTATATTAATTAGATGGGTTGATAAAACTTTTGCTAGGAGTTTAATGTCTAAATTGAGTAAGGAGATAGGCCTAAAATTTGAACACGATGTTTCATCAGAGTGCTGCTTAGGAATCATTGAAATAATTGCAGTTAAGGTTTCAGGTCTAAAGGAGTGTCCATCAAGAAGGGAATTGAGAGCTTTTGTTAGGACTGGGGCAAGAATATGTGAAAATTTCTTGTAATATAAGGCTGAAAAGCCATCCGGACCAGGGAGCTTATTTAATTTAAGAGATTTAATAGCTAATAATAATTTGTCAGTAGTAATAGGAGAATCAAGATTGTCGCGGTGGACTAAGGGAATAGATGGGAGAGTGATATGTGAAAAAAATGAGTCTGCTGAGGCCTGATCTAATTGATCTTGTTTCTTGTATAAGGAAGCAAGGTGTTTATGAAAAGCTTTGAGAATTTCTACTGGATTACTAGAGTATATATCCTGAGTTAGTTTCAGACAAATTGGTTTGGAGGGGTGATTTAGCTTCTTAAGAGCTCGTGCTAGGAGTGTAGTTGGTTTATTGTCTTTAGAATAAAACAAATGTCTTGTTTTATTTAGGCATTTTTCAGCAGAATCCGAAAGAAAAAGATCTAAGTCAAGACACGCTTTATCTAATTGCAATTTGGTCCTGGAGGTGGGATTTGTTTGGAAGAGCGTATGAGAAGAATTAAATTCTAATTCTAGTTTTTGCTGTAATAAGCATCTTTCTTTTTGGAGAAAAGAAGCCTGGCGAATACAAATCCCACGGAGGAAAGGTTTATGCGCTTCCCAGAGTGTTAATGGAGAAATATCAGGAGTTGTATTAGTACTCGAGTCATCTTTCAATCTCATTTCTAGATCTGCAGAATGTGATGGATGGGATAGAATCGTGTCATAAATATGCCACGTAGGATCACGTGCTGTGGGAATTAGCGAAGTGAGAGTGGTTAGTACTGCACAATGATCTGTCCATGTAAAAGGGACAATAGATGAGGACAGTAGTTCAGGGGTTAAACCTATATTGATTAAAATATGATCTATTCAAGAAAATGTTTTATGGGGATGAGAATAGGAGTATTGATGCTTTGCAGGATTTGTTTCTCGCTAAGAGTCTAATAAAGAATATTGTTGAAGTAGTTGATGAAATGTGTGAGCCCGAGTAGTGGAGGCAGTAGAGGTTGGAGATTTGTCCAAAAAGGGATAAAGGACTTGATTTGAGTCTCCACATATTAAAATGTGCCCAGTGTATGAGTGTCAACCACCTGGAATAAGTGGGAAAGGAAGGACGTTGGAGACTTATTTGGAGCATAATAGGATACTATTGTGATTGGAGAGTCAGACAAATGTCCTGTAAGTATGAGGTATCGCCCTTCCGGGTCTTTGATCTCAGTTTGAAGAGAAAAAGGCATAGTATGATGGAATGCCACCAATACTCCACGTTGTTTAGTGTTGGTTGAGGCTGTAAAAACATGGGGGGTAGGAGGAGCCAAAATATTTGGGGGTTGTTGATTTTTTAAAATGGGTCTCTTGGAGACATACAATATGGGATTTTGATGATGCCAACATTCAAAAAACGCTTTTGCAGTATATTAAGGCCCTGTACATTTAATGTAAATACTTTCAAGGGGGCCATTGGAAAACCAGAAAAAATGCATAGTGATAAATTGCTTTAACAAATTTGATAATCACACCCATCCCCGGAATAGAAAAAAGTCTGAAGAAGAATAATAGATTATTAATAGAAAAAGAGACAGAAGTAGAGAGCATATTATCAGTTAATATCAAACTCATTGAATCAAAACATAAAGACTCAGCGTGCTGGATGCACAAAAGCACAAATCCAGAGGCCAAATATCTATCCAGAAAGGTCCCCTAACAAAAAAAGAAAGAGGGGTTAGGAGGAGTTTCCTAGGATAGAAAAGTGGAGAGAGCAGTGACTGTCTCTCGAGACCACAACAGCCATAATTTGTAAATGCAAAAATAAAGTATAGTGACACCCAAACTGTTCAATAACATGTTATAAACATAGGAAAGTAGGAGGGGGAGGGAGAGAATGAAGGGGGTTATTAAGAGGATTATGTATATAAAACATAGGTAGCATACTTTCTCCTATATGTTAGGTAAAGGGAGAAATATAGTTTGAATAATACTAGTTCTAATCAAGATCTAATCGAATACTAAGAAAGACTGAATAGAAGTGGCGATACCAGCAGGTAATAATGTATCCAAAAGAAGTTATAAGAGATTAAGTAAATAAATAAATAACAGCACATGGCAAGTTGTTTCTGAGATTCAGAATCAGGGGATTAAAGAAAGTAAGGCTGGCCATACATGTCCAATCCTCCTGTACAATCCTCCCATATATCTACCACAAACCATATAATATGAGGTCAAAACTAAACAACATTCTCAATTTTATTCAATTAACAGGCCCTTGCACTACATAGTTAAAGGCAAATCCAAAGAAAATTGCACAGAAAATTGTATCATGTATGGCAAGCCTTAGATAAAGATAAATTGATCCTTGTCTGGAGAGTAGAAATAATTACATATATAAACACAAATAGCATATTTTCTGCTAGGTGGGTAAGTAAAGAGAGGTTTAACTAATAATTCACATTCTAAGCTGATATTACGAATGACCGTTTGTAAGTAGTAATATCAGTAGGTATTAGTCTACCCAAAAGGTTTTTAAATAAAAGGAGTTAGAAAATAAATGGTTAATTAGCAAATAGCAGATAGCATATTGTTCCTGGGTAAAAAATTAGGAGAGCAAAGGAATTATAGCATCAAACATGAGTCAGTCCATTGTATCAGCAATTTCTTTGTCTGGAGAGTTGAGACAAGTGCGTTAGAGGAATTTTGCTGAACCCTGTCACCTGCCGTGTTAGAGAATTCATGTGAAGAATTAGATGCAGCCCGACGGCGAGGGCCTTCAGTGCTAGAAGGCTTATCCATTAGGTGTAGATTTTGCAGTGTATGCTGTAATTCTTCGAAGAATCTGCAGGTATATTTGATACCTTGGTGTGTAAAGCATACAGAATATGGGAAGCCCCATTCATAATTGATATGGTATTTGAAATTTTTGTAAATATTGCAGAAGGGGTTTCAAGGCTCATCTTTTAGAAACTGTAATTGGAGATAGAGTTGGTAGGAATATCCTTGGAACATGAGTGAATCTTTTCCACGGGCTGCAGCTAATAGCTGATCTTTGGTGCGAAAGAAATGGAATTTCGCAATTATATCGCGAGGCGGTCCCTCAAATTTGCACGGTGCTAAGGTTCTGTGAATCCTATCCATTTCTAAGCACTCAATAGGAATTGACGGCAGCAATTCCTGAAATAGAGCAGTCATTGCAGATTGGAGATCAATGGAATCCCACGTATACGCAGATTAGAACGTCAGGCTCTATTTTCGAAGTCCTCTAAACGTGTGTGTGTGTAATAGAAGATTTTCTTTAACAGTTTCCAATTCATAAATACAGGATTGTAGGTGATTTTCAACTTCCTCAACTCTATCTTCTAAGTCTGAGGTGTACAAACAAGTAAGAGGCGCAACACCCAGAATATACAATCCTAGAGGTGGTCTGATAAAGAGGATATGTGTAAGCCCATAAATATTAATTTAAAATTTTAAAAGTCCATATACAAAGTTCATAGGCAAAGTCCATAAGCAGTAATCTTCATATATAATAGTCCATATCAGACTGGTGAAAATAAGGCAAAAAATGGAAAAGGTCAGGAAAGGAGAAGCAAACTGAAACATAAGACACCAGAAGCTGCCATACCACGGGGAGCAAACCCTAACTCACAGAACCTGGAAGAAACAGAAGAGAGGAGGCGCTTCTAAGTGCAATATGCCAGTACACTTTATTAGAAAAAACGTTAAAAACACTAACAAGATAACTGTGTAAAGAACACATCCAGCATCCAATACAAGGGGGAACCAAACGCTCATCCCATCCGACCGGGTGGTCCTTCGGGAATGGGACCATCGTTCCCGAAGGACCACCCGGTCGGATGGGATGAGCGTTTGGTTCCCCCTTGTACTGGATGCTGGATGTGTTCTTTACACAGTTATCTTGTGAGTGTTTTTAACCTTTTTTCTAATAAAGTGTACTGGCATATTGCACTTAGAAGTGCCTCCTCTCTTCTGTTTCTTATAAGTCTGAGGTGTGTTGCCCTAGGGCACGAATTTCCTTGGTTAGAGATTCAGTGATACGGTCAGATGTTTGCTTTAATGCCTTTTGTAACATTCTCTCAAACTGTCTGATTAAATTTGGGTGTAAAGAGTCGACACCCCCATCCTGTGAGAAGACATTATAGTCATAGTCAGACTCTTCACATTCACAATATATACTATATGTCCAATGGAAATCACAACCATGCAGCTACAGTCTGTGTGAATCTCTCTAAGAAGGGAAAATGGTTGGGGGGGGGGGGGGGGGGGG
>BLSH010278341.1:27591-45005 GCA_018402905.1 Glandirana rugosa
GGGGGCGTTTAGCCATCCAAAATAATAGTCACATGGAAAAAATGGATGTTGTTAGAGAGAAGAAGAGGGAGCTTCTCTAGCTGCTGCAGAATCCCAGAGAGGGTTTACTGGCAGCAAATTTATATGAATACTTAAAGCCTTAGAACAATAGTAATGATAGTACACTGCTGTAAATTTGGTTTAAAAAAGTATTCATATCGGCTAAGCATAGGAAAGTTTAAAAAACAAGAGCTCTGGTTGTGTTTAACAAGGGACGTGTACAAGGCATACATCAAACAAAGCAAAGGCTGCACTGATCCCCAACGTGTTTTGACCATTCAAAGGATGTGTATTGGTCTTCCTCAGGGGGAAATGTCCATCTCTATAGAAATGGTAGGAGACAATTACAATTGAAATCATAATTATACAATACATATGAACAATTATACATTATATATTATATATTTCAGATTTTATATGAGAAGAAAAACTTACAATTGCTAGTAATATGTGGTTACGACATACTAATCCCAGCAAGCCAGAGCATGATTAAAAATATATATTGCTGAAAAAGGCAGTAATGTCCACCAGGAGCCACTCCCGTCTTCCACTGAGATGCGCAGCCCACGGCTGGGGGCTTGCGAGAGGTCACACTCCATCCCCTCGTTGCGAGAGGAGATTGCGGTCCACAGCCAAAGGATTTTCCTAGAGCAGCAAATATGAATAATAAGTGTATTTCTATGCATTTAGAGCAGGGGGTGAAGCTGCACTGAATAGGAATAGAAGTAATTACTGGGGAGGGGTATACAAGGGCATCCCTTGGGATACATAGAGGAGAACGGTTTTTATATTATACCTCTATGAAGTTATAATGTGACATTGATATTCTATCCAAACAATAATTTTGGTTATAAAAATGGGGAAAACCATGAGTGCAAGTGGATTCCCAAGAACCAGTGTGCCAAAGTATGGTGAGAAAGGGGAAGGAGGGGAGTGTGGGAAAAAAGGGGTTGGGGAGAGGAAGGAAAGTAGGGGAGGGGGGAAATCTGAGGGCAGAGGAAGAAGGGAGGAACAAGGAAAACAGCGGGGAAGGAAAAGAGGTGGGAGGTGGGGGAGAAAAGGGGGGCGGGAGGGGGAGAAAAGGGGGGGGGGCAGCCCACGGTGAACAGGAAAAGCTGGCCAAAAGTGGCCAGGAGGCCAGCGGCCTTTGTTTGATGTATGCCTTGTACATGTCCCTTGTTAAATACAACCAGAGCTCTTGTTTTTTAAACATTCCTATGCTTAGCCGATATTAATACATTTTTGAACAGAATTTACAGCAGTGTACTATCATTACGTATGTATTCTATACCCAGTCCTCTCAAGGGTCCCCAAGACCTTCCTGGCTTCTTTGGCCAGTCTCCAGCTCTAGAACCCCCAGTCTCTTTAGCCGTATCAGTCTTATCAAATTTCCCCAAACCCCTGAGCCCTGGAACAGTCTTACCGGGTCCGCCGGGCGATCTTTCACCTCTAGACACATTGGAGTGGGGCACAGATGGGCGCAACAAGTCCTCAGCAGCCGTGCATCTCTCCACGAGGTCCACCAGTTGGCTTGCAGTTCTGGGGTCCCCATGGCTGACCCATTTCCTTAAAGCAGCAGGGAGCGCTCGTAGATAATGGTCCATGACCACGCGCTCCACAATCTGGGGACCTGACAAAATCTCAGGCTGTAGCCATTTCCTGCTAAGGTGAGCTAGGTCGAACATCTTCGAACGGGGTGGCTTGCTGGTGCGGTAGGTCCACTGATGCACACCTTGGGCCTGGGCTGCCATGGTGACCCCCATACGTGCGAGTATCTCTACCTTTAGAGTCTCATAGTCCTGGGCCTTATCTGTTTCCAGTTCGAAATAGGCTTTTTGGGGTTCGCCAGTCAAGAATGGTGCTAGCAGTCCCGCCCACTGTTCTTTTGGCCATCCTTCCCAAAGAGCAACTCTTTCAAAGGTTGTGAGGTACGCCTCACGTCATCCGCAGATGTCATCTTGTATGTGGTAAGAAGCGCGTACCAACTTTGGTTCCACTGTCATGGGAGGTCCTGACCCTTTTTTAACTCCAGCAGGGCCTCTGCAAACTGTGGGTTCATCTCCTGTTGAGCCGCTTGTTGTGCTGCGATAGCCTGAGCTGAACTGCAGCAGCCTCTGCAACCCAGAGGTTGGTTTCCTCCAGAGCTGCGTGTTGTACTGCAGCAGCCTGGCGACTCTCCTCTCACTGAGCTGCAACGGCCTGGGAACTCTCCTCTTGTTGAGCTGCAGCGGCCTCTGCAACCTGTTGGATGGTTTCCCGCTGGGCTGCATTGGCTTGCAGCAAGGCTTTCAACATTTCCTCCATCTTTGAAAGTTGTCTCACTGAACTCCATCATGAGTGGGAGATTAGCTTGTGGGAATCACTTTTCAGAGGAAATGATTCAGCATAGAGGTCAATTTCTTTAAAATCTGACAGCTTGCCAGGTTTATTATTACAGGTTTGCAAGCTCCAAACACATAAAAAAAATAAAACAAAACCCCGCTGTCCGGCGCTAAACTAAACAATCGGGTTCCTCTCTATACAGTGTGGGGCTGTCCCCGACACCCACAAAACATAAGCACAGTGCAAACCTTGATCTTTTAGTCCAAATGAACACACAGAGCTCACTCAGCTTTCTCCCTCTGAGATCCAGGAAAGACTCACCTCTGCTCTCTTCCTGGTCATTAAATGCAGGTGGAGAGGGGTTTGAGTGTACCAGAAAGTCCACGGTGGCTAGCAAAACCCAGGTTGGACTCTCTCTAGTCGCCTCAAAGTGATCACATGCGAGCTGACGTCACAATATATATTAATACACAGCCTGCACTGACTGTATATATATTCTACGCTGCCAGCACTGTAGTATATACTACACTGCCTACACTCTGTATATATACTACACTGCCTACACTCTGCATATATACTACACTGACTACACACTCTATCCACTAACTAAACTGCCTAACTTCTCTCTATCTCTTCCACGTTATACACACTATATACGGCTGCTGTCTAAGCGGCCTTATATAGTGTGGGGCATGGACTTAGCCCCCTGAGCCATGATTGGCCAAAGGCACCCTGCCTTTGGCCAATCATGGCTCTCACAGCAGAGCATGCTGTGATTGGCCAAAGCATACAGGTCATGTGCATGCTTTGGCCAATCAGTGGGTGTCATTTTCCCACCATCGTGCACTGCATTATGGGACATTCAGCGGCACTCGAATATCCCGCAAACGCCCCGATAATGTTCAGGATTCGCTGAACGGGGGAGCGCCCGATGTTCGGGTCTAACTTACATTCGACTCGAACATCGGGCCCATCCCTATTAGTAACCTCTGTGAATGAGAGGCTGAAACAGGCTTCTCTGAGCCTGACTCCCCAGAGGAGGATCCTCAGCCTGTCCCTCCTCATCTACAGCTACCTCCTCTATATCTTCTGCCCATTTTGGACCCAACTCATGGGAACCCACCTGGCCATGAGTGCCCCTGCACTCAGGCAGATTCCTGCCGGCCCCAGACCCAGGAGATGAGGATCTACCCCCTTTCTTCCCCTGTGATACTGAAGTAATCATATTGGCTATCTTGCCTTCAAGGCTAGGCAAAGCTGATGCCAAATCATTCTTTGTGACTTGGGCCGAAGCAGAGTCATTGGAAGTAGCTACAATGCCCAACAGGTATAATGGCTCAGATTGGCCAGTTGCACCTGGTCCTTCAGGGGAGGCTAGTATAGCAGCAATATGTCCAGGGTCCTCTAATCCTGATCGTGGAGCGCCTGCCCCCTTCCTGCTGTGCCCCCCCGTTTTCTGGAAGACATTGCTTGGTTAGCAAGATATGAGGACAGTTCTCCCCCTTAAGAGACATTGTGATCCAGCCTATAGCAGCTATCACAGCCCCCCTTCCCACCTCCAGTACCTGCAGACTGACGCATCCAGCCAGAAGCGTCCTGCTATGCAGCTGGCTCAGCTGCACTGCTTGTTACACCTCACTGCTACACGCACGCTCCTGATGTCAGACACCCCACGTGCACGCTTGTATGATGCTCCTGCATCGCGCCATGTGCACGCTTGCCATGCGCGCACCTGCCACCACGGCCGTACACTCTCAACTGACTGTGTCAGTTCAGCTTATGGTAGAAACAGAGCCAGCCACAATCTCCTTGCAACACCACCGTCTAGAGGCATAGACACGACACTGCAATCAACTGGAAGCAGAAAATCTTCCTTTTTTAAAAAAAAAAAAGAAGGGGAAGCACTTACCAATCCTGCCACAGGTTCCGTGTAAAGGGAGTCAGCCTTCACCCATCACGACGGGCCTGTCACTGTTGGACCTTCAAGGGCGGGTTCCCCATTTTTTTCTTGGGGATGGAATCTTCCCTTGGGCGATAGCCCAGTATTTCCTAGGACCAGAGTCCAGTGCCACTTGGGTCACATTACAGGCAAAACCTTGCTTCTTCCTCCGAGGCTCGGGTACTATCCATTTTAGTCTATTTGCCATCCGAATGGATCCGATCATAACGCCCCTTTTTTCTGGGACATCATTTCAAGATTAAAGAGCCTTCACAGCCATGACCATCACCTTCAAGACCCTGGCAAAAAAACGGAGGTACTCCCGGTGTGGGAGGGGTTATATGGGGAACTCCCTGTCTATTGGTTGCCAGTGTCCATTCACCTATACGTGGTATATAACCCAGTTAGTTATTATTATGGTCTGCTCTGTGTCCCGTGATGTATGATAAAGAAATGTCCTTTTTGGAGAGATGCTTTCAATAGGAACAGGTTTAAAGGGGGATGCAGGTCCAGCAGATTTCATCATTAGTGCCCAGCAGGTGCACACCTGATAGATAATTATGAAACCACTCCTATTAGACTCACTTAGTACAGAGGCACAGAGAAACACAGATTTCTTCAGAATAACAAAAGATAGGAATCTGCAACAAAGTTTGTTATAATTCTTGCAATGTACATTGATCACCCAGATGGGAATGTTTTTTCTCAACAAAAGGGGAGTTACGCTTTAAGTGTTTTTATATTTCATGTTTTCTTTACATTTAGCTGTCAGTGAGGAACCTGCTGACTGCTGATAAGTCATCCTTCCCGGGCCGCTCCTTAGCAACCAGCTATGAGGAGGACCCCCATGCTATTTCTGGCAAATACCACATGTGATATCGCCAACAAAACCCTGGCAATAAATATTTGCATGTTTTTTTACTCTCTGTTGTGTTTGTGAATTGGACTTAAGAGCTTACCGCATGTTTTTTTTGGTGATATTTACCAGCACATTTTTCCATTTTGCAGTAAATACTGCAAAATCGTTGTTATTTTTGTGAATTGGACTTTATTTACTGCATGCAATAGTTTATGCAAATGAGTTGTGTGACATGTTATCGCATGTGGTAAACATTAGTGTATTGAACCCAAAATGTGGAAATGTGCATGTTTTGCAGGTGTTAACTAAAAATTTGTCTATTTTGCCCTTAGGGTTAACTAGTTAAATTTTATCACTTTTGATTTTTACAATTTGTTTTTGTTGTTCTTAAGAATAAGCTTGTTGTGATGTACAGCAGTCTAACATGTTCCTGCAAGTATACTTTCTCCACAAGCTACAGTATGTCTACACTTATATCTTGGCCTAGGAAGGTCTGATACTACATCATACCCCTGGGGTAAATTTGGGATGCAGTTTATACCAATGTTTTGGTACAGTTGTGCGTTTTGCTGCGGAACTTCAACTGTAATCTGAATCTCTCTTTTGTTTATTATATCACTGTCTTCCTAACCGTTTAAATAAACTGCTGAAAATGTGCATTATAATTAAATTCTCTCAAAGCTTGTGAATATAAAAAGGAGGAGACCAAATACAGCCAAGAATGGCATTCTTTATATAATGTATCATCTTTCCTCACTCCCCTCCTTTTTTTCCTTCTGTCAGACCTGGATTGCAATTTTCCTGAGCCATTGGAATTAAACTACAGCAGATAATAGTTGGGGTAATGGGGGCTAAGTAAGGCATATTAACTATTCTAGTGTAATTTCTATGATGTTTTTCTGTTTTACAGCTGTTGGCAAACAGAAATCTGCACCATTTCGAGGTGATCTGGGCTCAGACTGTCCTCTGGGGTATAAAAGACTTAACAGCACTCATTGCCAGGGTAAATATACCATTTGGTGTACTTAACTAGTAATCTGAATGTATTTACCAGTGATATGTTATCATCATTTTATTGTCTTTTTTATATATTGTGCCAAAATATGCAACATCACTTTATAATTTGGAAGAAAAAAAAACATTCACAAGGATAACATAATAGATATTTATTAGCCAGAATTTCTGAAATGCAGGCACAAGTGCAAATGTGCCTTAGACTCACGCAAACAAGTGAGTGTGTGTGTCTACTGTTTTCCATCTGCCTGTACATTTACTAAGAAACACATCTAAAAGTTTTTTGAACTTATCTGCACTCTCCGTTACACCTGTAGGTGGGGTGCAGCATGGTGCTGCAGCAATGACTCACACAGGCAGGTGCAATAATAAACTTATTGAAGCAATTCTGCACAGTTCACAACAATCTAGGTAGAAAAACTGCCCAACCAGGTACACTCACAGTTACAGCAAGGCGAATAGAGCGGGTTCCAGCTGGAATGACAGCATTTGTAGAGAAGGGCAGAATGCAGCCTGTCATTTTTGCCCATTCAGGAAGATGTCCAGAGGAGATGAGACCCTAAGCTTCCCTCCTCTTCAGGAACCTTTCCCTACCTCTAGGATGGTCCCTAACAGACGGGGTACCTTTCCCTGCACAACCCACGTCCATAAAGCACGCCAAACCCCAGGGGCCAGGGCCTTAAATAGGCTCTCGCTGACCCAATATGGCTGCCAGAGTCAAATGGGGCAACAGCATCCAATCAGATTGCTTCCTCAGTGACCCAGGAAACCATAAAGCAACCAAGTCCCCCTGACTTCCTCTTCAGCTGCAGAGCCAATGCGGTTTAGCATCACCTGCAGTGGAGAAAATAAGCTGCACCTGCCTACATATTACCTTCTACATCCTTATTGCCCTAACAGTAAAGAACCCCTTACGCAGTTTAAGATTACACCACTTCTCATCCAACTTCATTGTCTGGCATCTCTTCTCCAGGGAGAATAAGCTTAACCACTTCAATACCAGGCACTTACCCCCCCTCCCTTCCCGCCCAGACCAATTTTTTAGCTTTCATAGCTGTTGCATTTTGAATGACAATTGCGCGGTCGTGCGACGCTGTACCCAAACAACATTTTTATCAATTTTTTCCCACAAATAGAGCTTTCTTTTGGTGGTATTTGATCACCCCTGCAGTTTTTATTTTTTGCTCTACAAATAAAAAAGGACCAAAATTTTTGAAAAAGAAAAGTTTTTCTGTTTCTGTCACAAAACTTTGTAAATAAGTACATCTTCTCCTTCACTGATGGGCACTGATGAGGCTACACTCACGAGCACTGATGAGGCAGTACTGATTGGCACTAATGAGGTGGTACTGACGGGCACTGATGATGAGGCACTTATATTCAGCACTGATGGGCACTGATATGCAGCACTGATGGGCACTGATAAGTAGCACTGCTGGGCACTCATAGGTGGCACTGATGGGCACTGATATGTGGCACTGATGGGCAATGATAGTTGGCACTGGTAGGTGGCACTGGTGGGCAGTGGTTGGTGGCAGTGGTGGGCACTGATAGGGGGCACTGGTGGGCACTGTTGGCACAACGAAAGATGAACTGTAAGGTTCCCATTCCCTGGTGGTCTAGGGTGGCATCTGAGTGCCATCCATGTTAGGCATTGTGCCCCTTACCTGGTGGCCTATGGTGGGCTCCCTGGTGGTCAGGGTGGGCTTCCCTGGTCAGCTCCTGGTGGTCCTGGGTGAGCTCTCCCTGGTGGTCCCTGGGTGGCATCCCTGGTGGTCCTGGGTGGCGATCCTAGGGGGCTGTGCTCTGCACACGCGAGTAGAGGAAAAGCCGATAAACGGCTCTTCCTGTTTACACTGTGACCAGCCGTGAATGGTCACAGCTGATCACATGGTAAAGAGTTTCCGATGGATGTTCAGGTTCGGCGGGTTCGGCCGAACTTCGTGAAAAAGTTTGAGTTTGGCCCCGAACTTGACCCCGAACCCCATTGAAGTCAATGGTGACCCGAACTTCTGGGCACTAAATTGACTCTAAAAAAGTCCTGGAAAGGGCTAGAGGGCTGCAAAAGGACGCAAAATGGGGATAAGAGTAGGACAAGTGCCCTGCAAACAAATGTGGATAGGGAAATAACTTAAAATCACAAAAATAAAAAATGGAGGAGGTGGATGTGGAGTAGGAGGTTGAGGAGGCCTCAAAAAAAAGAATAAGTTCACTTAAGTATACCAATGGCTGTGTGAGGCTGGTATAAATGTCTATTCTGCACAAGGCACAGACAAGTCTTGTGGGATCCATGCCTGGTTCATTTCAATAAACGTTAGCTTGTACACGTTGGCTGTGGACAGGTGGCTGCGCTTGTCTGTGATAACGCCCCCTGCCGTGCTAAACACACGTTCAGACAATACACTGGCTGCAGGGCAGGCCAGCACCTCCAAGGCATAAAGGGCAAGCTCAGGCCATGGGGCCAATTTGGAGACCCAGAAGTTGAATGGGGCAGACCCATCAGTCAGTACGTGTAGGCGTGTGCACACATACTGTTCCACCATGTTGCTGAAATGCTGCCTCCTGCTAAGACGTTGCCATCAGCTGGTGGTGCTGTTTGTTGTGGCGTGCTGCTGACAAAGCTTTTCCACATTTCGGCCATGCTAACCCTGCCTTCTGAGGTGCTGGTGGTGCCACAGCTGCATTGGCGACATCTTCCTCCTCCTCCGCCTTCGCCTTGTGCTTCCACTGAGCCCCTGGTGTCATTTGGGAATGCCCCAGCAGCGCTCTACCAGCGTGAGCTTGTAGTCACGCATCTTCTGATCATGCTCCAGTGAGGGAATTAAGGATGGCACGTTGTCCTTGTAACAGGGATCCAGCAGGGTGGCCACCCAGTAATCAGCACAAGTTACAATGTGGGCAACTCGGCTGTCGTTGTGCAGGCACTGCAGCATGTAGTCGCTCATGTGTGCCAGGCTGCCCAGAGGCAAAGACAAGCTGTTCTCTGTGGGATGTGTATCATCTGTGTCCTCCGTATCCCCCAGCCATGCTCCAGTGATGCCCACGAGCTGCGTTGGATGCCACCCTGCTGTGAACATGGTTCCTCCTCCTCCTCATCCTCGTCCTCCTCATCCTCCAGAACTGTGCCCTGGCTTGAAAATGTTTTACCTGGCCTATGCTGGTGCAGGAAACCACCCTCCGAGGCACTTGTGAATGACTGCCCTGACAACCGTGGAAATGACCCCTCTTCCTCCTCCTCTTCCTCTTGTGCCACATCCTCCTCCATCATCGCCCGTTTGTTTTTTCAAGGAGACATAGAAGTGGGATAGTAACGCTGAGAACAGCGTCATCGGCACTGGCCATGTTGGTGGAGTACTCGAAACACCGCAATATGGTACACAGGTCTCGCATGGAGGGCCACTCATTGGTGGTGAAGTGGTGCTGTTTCGCAGAGTGACTGACCAATGCGTGCTGCAGCTGAAACTCCACTATTGCCTGCTGCTGCTCGCACAGTCTCTCCAGCATGTGCAAGGTGGGGTTCCACCTTGTGGGCACGCCGCATAGGAGGCGGCGAGCGGGAAGGCCGAAGTTTTGCTGCAGCGCAGACAGGTGAGCAGCAGCAGGGTGAGAACGCCGAAAGCGCTCACAGACGGCCCGCACTTTCAGCAACAACTCTGATATATCCGGGTAGTTTAGAAATTTCTGCGCCACCAAATTCAGCACATGCACCAGGCAAGGGATGTGCGTCAAACCGGCTAGGCCCAGAGCTGCTACGAGATTTCGCCCATTATCGCACACCACCAGGCCGGGCTTGAGGCTCAGTGGCAACAACCACTCATCGGTCTGTTGTTCAATGCCCGTCCACAGCTCCCTGCGCAGTGTGAGGTTTATCCCCCAAACATATCAGTTTTAAAACAGCCTGCTGTCGTTTCTCCCTGGATGTGCTGAAGTTGGTGGTGAAGGTGTTATGCAGAGCAGATGAGGAGGTGGTAGAGTAGGAGGAGGAGGCAACAGGAGGCAAAGAGAAATGCTCTGCAATCCTCGGTGGCGGAAGGACATGCGCCAAACTGCTATCCGCCTCAGGCCCACCCGCCACTACATTTGCCCAGTGTGCAGTTAGCGAGATATAGCGTCCCTGCCCGTGCTTACTGGTCCACGTATCAGTGGTTATGTGGACCTAGCCACAGATGGCATTGCGCAGTGCACACTTGATCTTGTCCCCGACTTGTTTGTGCAGGGAAGGGGTTGCTCGTCTGGAAAATTCAGGGCCAAGGATCACGAGTGGGTAGGGGGGTACTTCCTCTTTCTCTCCAGTGTTTAGGAGATGGACAGCTGTAAGCTTCCATGGGACCATGTGGGAATGCTTGGGGACGGTGGTGGACATGATGGCGTTACTGTCACATCGTCTGTTTGCTGGGTGGCAGGTGACACTGTCACTGTAGAGGTGGAGGAAGAGGCCGAGGCAGCAGCAGAAGAGGAAGCAGGAGGAGCCCGAGACCTTTCTTGGATTTTACGTACTTATTCCACTGCAGCTCGTGCTTTGCATGTAGATGCTTGATCATGCAGGTTGTGGCCAGGTTTAGAACATTTAGAACATTTATGGCTCGCTTCGGGCTCTGACTGCACAGCGTGCAAACCACTCGTGTCTTGTCGTCAGCACATTGTCTGAAGAACTGCCACGCCAAGGAAATCCTTTGAGCTGCCTTTGGTGTGCTAGGTCCCTGGGTGTGGTGGGTAGTAGCAGGCGTACTGTCTAGGGGACGGTCACTCCACTTTTGCAACCTGTTTCCTCTTTTGCTGTGCTAGTGCCTCTGTGCGACCACCACCACTTCCTCCAAACTGCACACATCACTATCATGACCTTCATTCCATGTGGGGTCTAGGACCTCATTATCCTCCACATCATCTTCCACCCACTCTTCACCACTGCCCTCCTTGTCAGTCTGCACACTGTAGTAAGCCGCAGCAGCTGGCACCTGTGTTTCGTCATCATCAGAGACGTGCTGCGGTTGTGTTTCCATGTCCTCATCCTGAAACAGAAGTGGTTGGGCATCGGTGCACTCAATGTCTTCCACTTCTGGGGCAGGGCTATGTGGATGGCCCACGGAAAGCACACCAGCAGAGTCATCAAAAAGCATAAGAGACTGCTGCATGACTTGGGGCTCAGACTGCTTAGCTGATTTACAAGGGGCTGAGGTGAAAGACAGATGGCCATGGGGTTCAGGTGCCAACTCTGAGCTTTCATCAAGGGACCGGGTGGGAGACAATGTGAAGGAACTGGAGGCATTGTCAGCCACCCAATCTACTATCGCCTGTACTTGTTCTGGCCTCACCATTCGTTTAGCGGCATTCGGGCCTACCATATAACGTTGAAGGTTCTGTCAGCTACTCGCACCTGAGGAAGGTGTTTCACTTGTGCGTGTAGCTGGCACATATTGACCACGTCCTCTCCTTGCAACAGGAGCTTCACCAACACCAGCAGCACCACAACCACGTCCCTTATATGACGCTCTCCTCATTCCGGATGCAAATGTACTATTTAGCAGAAATTTATATTATTTTTAAACCAGCAATGTCGACGCACTTTTTAATTTTGTGCACGAAATGCACAGCAAGGTGCAAATGTACTATGTAGCACTATTTTTTATTTTTTTTTAAACCAGCAATGTAGACGCACTTTTTATTTTTGTGCAAGAAATGCACCGCTGGCCGCAAATGTAGTATTTCGAATATTTTTTTTTTTAAACCAGCAATGTAGACGCACTTTTTATTTTTGTGCAAGAAATGCACCGCTGGCCACAAATGTAGTATTTAGAATATATTTTTTTTAAACCAGCAATGTAGACGCACTTATTATTTTTGTGCAAGAAATGCACCGCTGGCCACAAATGTAGTATTTCGAATATTTTTTTTTCAAACCAGCAATGTAGACGCACTTTTTATTTTTGTGCAAGAAATGCACCATTGGCCGCAAATGTAGTATTTCGAATTTTTTTTTAAACCAGCAATGTAGACGCACTTTTTATTTTTGTGTAAGAAATGCACCGCTGGCCGAAAATGTAGTATTTAGAATATTTTTTTTTTTAAACCAGCAATGTAGACGCACTTTTTATTTTTGTGCAAGAAATGCACAGCTGGCCAAAAATGTAGTATTTAGAATATTTTTTTTTTTTAAACCAGCAATGTAGACGCACTTTTTATTTTTGTGCAAGAAATGCACCGCTGGCCACAAATGTAGTATTTAGAATATTTTTTTTTCAAACCAGCAATGTAGACACGCTTTTTATTTTTGTGCAAGAAATGCACCACTGGCCGCAAATGTAGTATTTAGAATATTTTTTTTTAAACCAGCAATGTAGACGCACTTTTTCTTTTTGTGTAAGAAATGCACCGCTGGCCGCAAATGTAGTATTTAGAATATTTTTTTTTTTAAACCAGCAATGTAGACGCACTTTTTATTTTTGTGCAAGAGATGCACCGCTGGCCGCAAATGTAGTATTTAGAATATTTTTTTTAAAACCAGCAATGTAGACGCACTTATTAATTTTGTGCAAGAAATGCCCCGCTGGCCGCAAATGTAATGTTTTGCACAAAAAACAGTTTAATTTGTCTAACTGCAATGTAAAAGCAGTATTTAAATATGCCAAAATGTTGCCAACTGAACTAACAGAACACGATTAACCTGTACAGATCCACGATATAGCCGAAAGACGGCTACAGCGTGGATCCCAATTTCCGGGTGGACGTCCATGGACATCCGCCCCTTCGCGCGCTCCCAGCCTGCAATCGCGGGCACGCACCCGACAAACTCTGTGCTCGCTGTGCCCCTTGGACACAGCCAATCACAGATTGTTGTAAACGGCCAGCAACAGCGGCCGTTTACCACGTGATCGGCGGATCCAACGAAAGATGATCTCAAATGCAAACATATGAGATCATCTTTCATTGCCTGCCTTCTCTCCTCATACAGACACTGCTGTGTGAGGAGAGAGAGAGAGAGCGATCTGTGCCGTCTATTACAGTGAGTTACAGTGAGTGATTTATAAAACACAAAAAACTGCCCATCATAGTGCCACCTGTCAGTGCCACCTCTCAGTGCCACCTGTCAGTGCCACATATCGTCAGTGCCACATATCAGTGCCATCTGTCAGTGCCACATATCATCAGTGCCACATATCATCAGTGCCACATATCAGTACCACCTGTCAGTGCCACATATCATCAGTGCCACCTATCATTGCCATCAAGTGTCACATATCATCAAAGTGTCATCAGTGCTACGTGTCAGTGCCTCCTGACCTGTCATCAGTGCCACGTGTCAGTGCCTCCTGACCTGTCATCAGTGCCACGTGTCAGTGCCACCTGACCTGTCATCAGTACTACGTGTCATTGCCACTTTCGGTGCCACCTGTTAGTGCCATCGAGTGTCATCAGTGCCACATGTCATAAAGTTCCACCTGACCTGTCATCAGTGCCACCTGACCTGTCATTAGCGCCACGTGTCAGTGCCACCTGACCTGTCACCAGTGCCACGTGTCAGTGCCACATATCGGTACCACCTGTCAGTGGCACATATCATCAGTGCCACCTATCAGTGCCATCAAGTGTCACATCATCAAAGTGTCATCAGTGCTACGTGTCATAAAGTGCCACCTGACCTGTCATCAGTGCCACGTGTCAGTGCCTCCTGACCTGTCATTAGTGCCACGTGTCAGTGCCACCTGACCTGTCATCAGTGCCACGTGTCAGTGCCACACATCGGTGCCACCTGTCAGTGCCATCAAGTGTCATCAGTGCCACATTTCATAAAGTTCCACCTGACCTGTCATCAGTCCCACCTGACCTGTCATTAGTGCCACGTGTCAGTGCCACCTGACCTGTCATCAGTGCCACCTGTCATTGCCACCTGTCAGTGCCACACATCATCAGTGCCACCTGTCAGTGTCATCAAGTGTCATTAGTGCCAATTAGTGCTGAAACAATGGTAAAACAATCTTTTTCTGCTGAGGAGGCCTACAATATTCTTGCAGCCGATGAGAGCAATGGGGAGCTCTCTCCTGCAGGTTCCTCTGAGTCTGAGCCTGAGTCTGATATGGCCTATGAACCGGTCTCAAGTAGCGAATCAGAGCTGGACTCAGACGAGGAATATTGTCCCCCCGCCAGACGAAGGCGCGTTGTTGAGGAGGCAATACTATCCACCAGCACCACTGTGCCATCCACCTGCACCCCAGTGCCATCCACCAGAACCACTGTGCTATCCCCCAGCACCCCAGTGCCATCCACCAGCACCCCAGTGCCATCCACCAGCACCGCTGTACCTCAGCCCCAAAGGGTGAGATCCCATGCCGGCCTTCCCTACTCACTCCAGCACCCCTTGTGGCTTCCTCCTAATTCAGGAGAAGCTAGTATTCCCCCTTTTACTGCCCAACCAGGAGTCCAGGTGGACACACAAAATTTTTTGCCCATTCGTTTTTTTGAATTGGTTTTTACTGAGGACATGCTGCGATCCATTGTGGCCCAGTGCAACCTATATGCACGCCAATTTATCCAGGCTAATCCAAACTCCTATTATTCCCGTCCCTTTGAGTGGAGAGACGTAACGTTGGCAGAATTCAAAACTTTTTTGGGCCTCACGTTCTGCATGGCACTTAACAACAAAAATGAACTCCACTCCTACTGGTCCACCCGCCCCATCTACCACATGCCGGTCTTCTCATCCATAATGCACAGGACAAGATTTTACATGATTATGAGATTTCTACATTTTAATGACAATACCCAGTGCCCTCCCCGAAATGCCCCAAATTATGATCGGCTTTATAAGATTCGCCCAATTCTAAATTATTTTACAGAAATATTCCCCCAATTATTTACCCCGGACCAGCATATATGTATTGACGAATCTCTGGTGAAATTTTCCGGCAGGCTGGGAATAAAACAATATAAACCCAGCAAAAGGGCCCACCATGGAGTGAAGGTCTACAAATTGTGCGACTGAACCACGGGGTACGTTTACACCTTCAGAGTATACGAAGGGAAGGACTCCCAGCTGAATCCCCCCAATTGCCCGGAATATTTAGGTAGAAGCGGTAAAATTGTTTGGCAACTAATCTACCCACTCCTGGACAAAGGCTACCACCTGTATGTGGATAATTTTTACACCAGTGTACCCCTGTTCCGGAACCTCTACAGGAAGAGTACACCAGCTTGTGGCACAGCCAGAAAGAATCGGGTGGGCTTTCCTCAAAGTCTAGTGAACATGAGGCTTAGAAAAGGAGATACGGCGAGTCTGCAGAATGAGGAGATTCTGGCTGTGAAGTGGAGGGAACGAAGAGATGTGTACATGCTATCATCTATCCACAACAATGCACTGGTAGAGATCCCCAGAAGAAATGGCCCAATACAGAAACCCATTTGTATCCATGATTACAACCTGTATATGGGAGGAGTCGATCTAAATGATCAAATGTTGGAACCCTATTTACCAAACAGAAGAACATACCACTGGTATAAAAAAGTTGCCCTCTATTTTTTTAACTTGGCCATATATAATACGTATGTCATATATCGCAATTCCACCATAAACCCCAAACAATTCCTTGGCTACCAGGAGGATATCATCACGACACTTTTATACCCCAACGGCCCACCAGAAAATATCAGAACCGATGTCTGTAGTAGACATTTCCCCGATAAAATCCCTCCCAGACCAACAGGCCAAAAACGCCAGAAAAGATGCCGGGATTGCTCTAGTAGTGGAGTTAGAAGAGACACCACATATCATTGTGCCCAGTGCCCTTCCCAACCAGGTCTATGCATAGGTGACTGCTTCCGGCGTTATCACACCCTAGTCAATTATTGATTCCCCAGTTTCTTTTTCAAGTTCACACCCCTTATGCCACTGCCTGCTCGGGAACTGACCCTGGCTTGTTATTCGACCACGCTTCTGCCTACCGATTTTGTACATAGTTCTGCCTGATCTGGAACTGACCTTGGACTGTTTGACTACGTTTTTTGCCTGCCTCTTGGACTGATCTAGTACCCTGCAAATGGAGTAGTGGGATTCACAACACAGGGGTCTCACATATGCGAGGGGCTCCAGAATGTTTTTTTTCTGGAAGAAGAAAACTTTTTTTTGTTTTCTCTCTCCCAGATTAGGGTCTGGAGACTCGGAGGCTTCAAAGAGATTGGGTGGGAGAAGCCTCTACCCCTTTCCCCATTCTGTCCTGACTGATGCCCTACTTCTGCCTGCTGCCTGTAGGACTTATTGCCATCATGCCTCTGCCTGCCGGATGAACTGACCACACCTCTGCTGCTACCTGGACTATGGACCATGTTTCTGCCTGCTACTAGGACCAATATTATGGCAATTATTGACAATATCTCTGTCTGCACTGACCTTGGGCTGTATATGGGCAATATCCTTGCCTGCTGCCTGTACTGACTATAGTATTCATGCCTGTTGCCTGGACAATTGTGTTTGCTGTCCTACTACCAGGACCAATATTTTGGCACTGTTGGCAACATCTCTGCCTGCACTGACCCTGGACTATATCCCTGCCTGTACTATGGACAGTTTTCCTGCCTGTTGCCTGGACAATTGCATTTACTGTCGGTTGCCTGAACAATTGTGTTCGCTGTTGCTGACCAAGTCCCTGCCTGCTACCTGGACCAGTGCTATCCTCCTGTGGACAGCTGCAATACAAAAACCGCAGGTAATATTTTGTTTACCCTTTACTCAGCAGAGTGTATTTTGGGGTGTAATTCTTGGTATTTGTAATGCTATGTGTGTTTAGAACACCTGACGGTCTTCCTTGCATGTTGGGCCTCTGTATGTAGCCAGGCTGTGAAAAAGTCTCACACATGTGGTATCACCATACTCAGGAGGAGTAGCAGAATGTATTTTGGGGTGTCATTTTTGCCATGTACATGCTATGTGTTGGAAATACCTTATAAATGGACAACTTTATGTAAAAAAAATGCGTTTTCATTTTTTTCCCACATTTTCCAAAAACTTCTGGAAAAAAATGAACTGTTCAAAAGACTCATTATGACTCATAGATTATATGTTGGGATGTTAGCTTTCCAAAATGGGGTCATTTTGTGGGTGTTTCCATTGTCCTGATGCTCCAGGGCCTTCAGAATTGTAATAGGTGGTCAAGAAATGAGATGTGTAATTTATGCTTCCAAAACGCCTAAAGGTGCTAGTTCAATGTTGGGCCTCTGTATGTGTCCAGGCTGTGTCAAAAGTCTCACACATGT